>PVKB01006183.1:44914-70991 GCA_004027205.1 Ctenodactylus gundi | reverse complement strand
AGAGACAGCCAGAGACAGCAGAACCATGGGGAAACATGGTAACAAATCTCCTACAAAAGACCTGACACCCCAGAAGAGGATACCAGGGATACTGAAATTGCAGAATCCAAAGATGAAAATGGCAAAAATGATGGTAACTTCTGGGCCCAGATATGCAGTGAATTAAAGCGGGAATTAAAGCAGGAAATAAAACAGACAGAGCAAGAGCTACACCAACACATAGCTAAGCTAAAAGCAAGCCTTGAAGAGCTAAAAGAGGAGACCATAGGAGAAATATACCAGAAGATAATGAAGGCAATACAAGAAATTAGAGAAGAACACAACAGAGATATAGAAAAATTGAATGCAGATATTCAGGAAGTGAAAAACACACAGGAAATAATAAACAACCACATTAAACATCTTCAGAATAGAATGTCAGTCCTAGAAAATAAAGTGACTGAGCTGCAACATACAGGTCATGAAGAACACAAAGTAAATAAGAAAGAAAGCAAATCATTACAACAGCTGATAAGATGATTCAAGGAGAAACAACCTCAGAATTGTGGGAGTCCAGGAGAAGACAGAGGACAAAACAAAAGGCTTATGGGACATGTTTAATGAAATTATGGAAGAAAATTTCCCAAATCTAAGGAAAGAAATGAACATGTAACTATTGCAGGCATATAGAACACCAAACAACTTTGATCAGAAGAGATCCTCAACATGACACACCATAATTAAAATTCTAGAAACCCAACACAAAGAGAAAATACTAAAAGCAGTAAGAGAAAAACAGGTGACCTACGAAAATAAGCCTATCAGGATAACTGGAGACTTCTCAATCCAGACTCTAAAAGCCAGGAGATCATGGAACAATGCCATCCAAGCACTAAAATGAACATAAATGCCAACCAAGACTGCTATATCCAGCAAAATTATCTTTTAATTTAAAGAGAGAACTTAAAACTTTCCATGATATAGAAAGCTTAAAGGAATTTGCAGCCACTGAGCCAGTATTGCAGAGAATACTTAAAGGAAACTTAGAGAGTGAAAGGGAGACCAGCGACCCCAATGACCCCAGAGGAAAAGCAACAACAGCTAGAGGAGAAAGAGCTGAGAAAAAAAATGTCAGTAATCAGTGAAATATGAGTAAATAAGTTATGAAAGTTAAAAATTCTGAAATGACTAAATATGCCTTCATATCTGTTACTTTAAGTATATTCATGTGGTATAGATTTAAGTTCATTTAATGTAGCAATGTGATATAGTTTTAACTTTGTTTTATTGTAGCAATTCACTTATTAGGTCACTGATGAAAATTTATCCTAAGAAAACTGATTGATGCAAAGATAACCCTGAATGTACAAATATGTACCTTCTAGCATTCAGATAAGGCATTTGAAATTTAACTTTTTTTTCTTTCTTTCCCAAATTTACTAGTCTTTTGAACTACATGCTTGTAGTTATTTTCTAATGTGAACTGGTGGGTAAGGCCAGGTTTAAGAATAACAGCAAAGATAAAGCAAAATATAGAAAAAATTTGGTAAATATCTCAATAAAGGGATTGGTTGGATTCAGAGAAGAGGCATTAAGATTTAACTACTGTGACCCATTTGAGGAATAGGAAGCTGAGTTAGAGCGGTGACTTAAGTGAAATGATTTAGGTGCGGAAGATTAATATGTTAAGTACTGTATAGTTTCTCTGACTTGAAAAACCCAGAACACAGACATTCTATAGAACCACATGAAGTGATAGCCAGAGTTGGGGGAAGGGATAAAGAGGGGGTGGGAGGGTCAAAAATGGGAAGGGACTGTAAAGTTGATATGATACATATGTGCAGGAAATACCCAAATTCATTGTAAAAACCATGTATTACAAATGTATATTAATAAAATAGTGGGAAAAACTATTTCAGTATGTGTAGGTATAAAAAACACTATATGATACATCTTAAGTATATATATGTATATATATTTTTTTCTGTAATAAAGTGTAGATTTGGAGGCTGTAGAAATAGCACAGCAGTTAATGTAGTTGCCTAGCAAGCCCAAGTCCCTGAGTTCAATTCCCCAGCACCACTCATAAGTCTGATGTGGTGGTACTTGCCTGCAACCCCAGTACTCAAGAGGCTGACATAGGAGGATTCCTATGAGTTCAAGGACATCCTGAGCTACATAGTGAGTTCAGAATCAGCCTGGAATACAGAATGAGACCCTGTATCAATCAACCAACCAACCAACCCATAGCTAGCTAGCAAGCAAGCAGATTTGGCAACAAATCTGGCAAACTCACACTACCTGATTTCAAAATTTATTATAATGCCAAAATAACTGACACAATGTAGCACAGTCTAAAGATAGATTTTTTTTAGTGGAATAGGACAGATAATCCAAAAATAGATCAAACATTTAAAAAATTGGCAAAAGAGCCAAACACTTCAACTGATGAAAACAACATTAAAGAAATGACTAGATAATTTTAAAAGATTGTTATTTATTGAACAATCAGATACTGATATGGAGGGAAATGAAACTTGAAGCTCAGAAACAGACAAAACTAATCTATGGTAATGGAAATAAAAATAGATACCAACTGTTTTTGGATACAAAGAACCTTTCTGCGACAATAAAAATATTGTATTTGGTTGTGGTGCTGGTCATGGATGTATGCATGTGTCTAAACTTACCAGCTTACCCATTTCAGATGTGTACACTCCTATAGATAAATTTTACCTCAAATTTTAAAAAATAGATTACACTGGGTTACTATGTGAAAATATATGAAACATGGCTTGGAGGAGAGAGGGTAGAGCAGCCAGCAAGCTACAGCAATTATCCAGGTAAGAGATGACAATGACATGGACTGTGGTGTCAGCAGGGGAAACTAAGATGCATCTGAAATCCGTCTTCTATAGGACGTCTTCTCTCAGCGTGACTATCATTGTATCTTCTCTCAACTCTTAGAGTATGCCATTGAGCCTGCTACATTAGTTTCACAAACATGGCTGAAAACTCCTCTATGCCAAGTACCTAGTTGTTTGTATAAGAGAGAATCCTGCCTACAATCTAAATAAACTAGCCATTTATTAATTGTGCAATTTTCATCAAGTTTAGTAGCTGTCCAAGCCTCCGTACTCCCCTCTTTGTAAGTAGAAATAATATTTATGCCGAAAGCTTACAATGAGGATTCAAAATAGGCAAAATAATGCTTATATTTAGGTGTAAATAGAATAATAAAGTTTAAGCAGCTAGTTCACTTCCTGACACATAGCAGACAGCAAAGAAGGGAGCGTCTTTCCTTCTTCCCTAGCATCCCCCACAGAGCTGTGAACCTCTGTGCAGCCACATCTGCTTCAACTCTTGCCTTGCCAGTGGTATAGAGGACCACCACAACAGATGTGCCACTGGTACTTAGAAATATCTCCTTTTGTTGGTCAAAACTATTATCAAGAGGCTGTGTGAAGTGAGTTCTGGGCACTAATTTGCTCAACTGGAAAACACGAAACAGAAAAGATTTTGAAAAACATAGATTTGCCTTATTTAGAACCCCAAAAATCAAAATTTAGATCTCTGGAGAGTCAGTTCAGCTTGACGTTTGGGCAGTTTTCAAGAGAAAAAATTGCAGTTACAAATAAAGGCTAGTGAAAAGAATTACTCAAGGGAAAAAAGTTAACAAACACTTTCAACTTAAGTAGTGTTTTATGAGGAAAAATTATCATGTATTAAAATCAGAAGAATAAGAAAGAAACATTTGCATTAGATTTCTCTAGAAATACATTAGATTTTCAAACGTAGGAAAATGGTGTTCAGGAAAATCAGGAGGCTTCTTTCAACCCAAAGCACAAACCAGAGAGTTTAGTAAGAGGTCTGCCCACATTGGGTGAGCCTAAAGTGAGCGCCCATTCTCTGGTCAACTTGTATTGAATAATCAGTCCCCAAAAGCTAATCAGTGAATCACTGTCAAACACTTTTGGATATGATAGACATTCTGTAAAAACACCAGATTTGAGGGAGTGGCAATACTCCGAATTAAAGCTAGCTCAGATAAAATCTGATTGACTGTCGGAGAAGGGGACATGTGGCTTCTAGTTAAGAAAGAAGAGTGAATAAACATCAGTTTATCTCCATTTCCCCCAGTAACTGCCTCTTAATTCACAGTACGAAGACCACTGGTCTGGTCTATCTCCATGAAAAAAGAGAACCAGGGAGAATACAACTGCAAAAACATTTTAGAAGCTGGAAAAGAGGTAATCAACTGAACAAATTTTAAAAATTTAGACCTAAATGAATAGTAACAAAAACCAAAAAAAATAAATGGTCAATAACTGACAACATCTCCTCTAGGACGAGCATCTAAGAACAGGAGTGTTATTATACAATTTATTGTAAGAACTGCCAAATCATCAGGAAGAAAACTCAAGATTTAAAAAAAAAATAGCTTTTCTTTCTTTTTTCACACAGGGTCTTGCTCTGCAGTCCAGGCAGGTCCTGAACTCACTATCTAGCCTAGGCTGGCCTTGAACTCACAGAAATCCATCTGCCTGAGCCTCCTGAGTATTGGGATCACAAGCATGCAACACTTTGCCCAGCAACAATAGCTGTCCTAAACACCAATAATGAACTAAATAATAAAGAAACCAGGAACATATTTTCATTCATAAGAGCATAAAAATATTGAGGAATCAAGGAAAATTTCAGAACACTGAAGAAAGTACTTAAAGAAGACTCTAGAAGATGAGGAGACTTCCTCTATCCAAGAATTGCCAAAATTAATATTGCCAAAATAGTCATATTACCAAAAGTAATCTACAGGTTCAATGCAATCCCCATCAAAATACCAATGACATTCTTCATAAAACTGGGGAAAAAACCCCTACATTCATATGGAAACACAAGACATCTCAAATAGCCAACACAATCGTAAGCAAAACAGAGCAAGGTTAAAGACACCACAATACCTGATCTCAAATAATATTGCAAAGTCATAGTAAGAAAAACAGCATGGTACTAGCACAAAAATACACTCACAGATCAATGAAATAGAAAAAGGACACAGAAAACAAATCAACACAATGTTTCGTGACAAAAGAGTAAAAAATATGTTGGAGAAAAGACGGCTTGTTAAACAAATGGTGCCAGGAAAACTGGGCGTCCAAATCACAAGATTGGAACTAGATCTTTATTTCTCACTTAGTACAAAAATCAATTCAAGGGAAGGGAACATAGCTCAGTGGTCAAAGCACTTGCCTAGCAAGTGCAAGGCCCTGGGTTAGATTCCCTAGCACTGCATAAAACCAGTGTGGTGGCACATACCTACAATCCAAGCACTTGTGAGTTTGAGGCAGGACAATTGCTGTGTGATAAAGGAAAGATAATATACTTTGATTAGACAAGAAGAGAGACAGGAGATGGTAGGTAACAGGAGGATGAATGGATGTGACCTAAATATATTACATACATTGAAACTCACCCCACCCAAAGTGTGACAGTAACAGGGAAGGTGAAGAAAGAGGTGACGTGGGTGAAAATCTATCATCTGGCTGTGTAACTCTGCCAAAACAAAATCCACTAGTCTGTATGACCAATATAAGTTAATAAAAAGAATGAGAGGCAAAACAAGGTTTTTTCAAATAAAATGTTTCTATGCAGAGTAGACTAACAGTGGCTATTAGTAAGTGAGGTATTAAATGGACGTTATTATCAAAAGCAAGGTACAGGTTCAGTGCAGTCCCCATCAAAGTACCTATGATATTCTAAAAATAGGAGTAATGGAGAAGCCACATAGCAGATCCGACACACAAATGATAGAAGTTCAGAGTGCAAGGAGGAGATGGGCCACAATCGAAAATGAGGAAAGAAATCATCATGAACATAAATTTCACAAGAAATAGCCAGAACCGAAAGATACAGGTTTCCGCCTGAAAAGATCCGCCAAGAATCCTACACAATGAGAAACAGGTGCACACCACAGAAGCTCATCACGAAATTTCAAAATAACAGAGACAAAGATTAACCTCCCCTAGTCGAGGTAAGAGACCAAATTGCACACAATAGTTATCTAGCCTGGCTAAGCGCTTAGGCTCTGAAGGCAGTGTGGACTCAGATACACTCTCTGTGTGATGTCAGGCAAGTTATCTAGCCTTTCTTATTCAACACTGGGAATTGGAAAAAAGTTCTAAAGGAGCCATTATCTTTAACCTGGGATTTTATACACATCCAAGCCATCAATAAACATAAGAATAGAATAATACATTATCAGACATATCAAGACTCAAAAACATTGCTCACTTTTCTGGAAATTATCCTGAAAAAATGTACTTAAGAAAATAATCCAAGAGAGAGATGGACATGCAATTTCAGAAACCATATCTAAGAGCCAAGGAAATCAGGGGAAATTTTGAAACATTAATGAAGAGCGATCTCCAAACAATAACTGTAGGGACTGTCCAGGAAGCCTCTAGTCAGGTTCAGAAGGCTCTGAGAGAGTTTCTCAAAGACATGAAGTTGATAGAATTGTAAATATCATTTTGAGATAAGTTTTATTCAACTAAGAAACAGTTTAGTGTTGAATCAGCAACACAGACTTAAAAAGCTAAGGAGGGGGGTGAAGAAAATTAACTCTGGGGAAGAAATGTTGATCAGCAAATCTAAATTACCACATCTCAGCTATGAATAGTGGTTTCAGGGTCGAACTAATGTAACCACAGAACATTGATCTAATAAAAGTATACTATAACTGATTTTGAGAGTGGGAGATGGGAAATGTAGGTGTTGACAGGTGGTGATGGAAAACAGCTAGCTCCAGCTCCACCCTCTCTGGTGAGGGGCTGACAGACTCTGCTGAAAACAAAAAACCCAAGTACCATGAATGCAAAGGCATATTTAGAGGTACTGGGACAAATACCAAAAGTCAGCTAAGTTGTTCACAGCAAGTACTTTGGGAAGTCGGAAAGACAAAAGGGCAGACGTCTGGGACACAGGTAGCATGTGCAGGGATCAGGGCGCGCGTGTGTGTATGTGTGTGTGTGTGTGTGTGCGTGTGTTGCAGTTAGTCTCCTAAAACTACTGGATTCTCTATATGCAAAGGTTTATTTTATTTTAAAATTTGCAACAGAACTAATACAAACTAAAAAGAAAAGGTGATTGCTCTGATCTGTAAGGTTTGACTTACTATAAGCCACAGGTCAGCTGGCCATGCCGCTGTCCAAAGGCTCCCACCTCCGCCTCCCTGCCAGTCCCTACTTCCTCCTAGGATTCAGGGACAAGGCACCACTCGCAAGTGGGCCCAGGAGCAGAATCTGACTGACTTCTCACATCATGCCTGCCGTGTTCTCAGTGCCTAGGAAGGGCGCTAGCACAAATCCTGCATCCTCTGGCCCAGCCCAGGAGAAGGTTCTAGCTCCCAGGAATCCCTCCCTCACCACTGGCCCGTGGGTACCTCTGCTGGGCCTTGATAGGAGAGGCCTGCCTGATTATTCAGCTTCTTGGAGCATGAGTCCAGGTGTCCCTCAAAGAATTGTCCTCAAAGGCTTCCAGCATTCTGTCCCCAGCACTGCGCACACATCTCAAGCCACACCCCTTCAGGCAGGCATTCCTGGCAGTTATCTAGCCTGGCTAAGTGCTTAGGCTCTGAAGCCAATGTGGATTCAAATACACTCAGTGTGTGATGTCAGACAAATTATTTAGCCTCTCTGAGCTCAGAGTTCCTCAGCTGTAACACGGGGATAAGAACATCCTCCTCACATCACAGGACTTTGGGGGTGCTGGGTGAAGCTAATCAGTACAACTCCTTATTTTCCTGGATTTATGCCATAGTCAGGCCCTGGGTACAAGACACCTTTATATCTGAATAGAGGCATAGCACTGTCAGGAAGTAGTCTCTGCCTTCCTGGCAGGTTTCTCTCCTCTTTCCAAGCCTCAAAGCCCTCATGAGATGATTTCTGATCCCCAGCCAAGTCCTAAGCCCACACACTGTCCAAGTACCCACTGCTGTCTTACCCAGGTGACCACCAAGAGAAGGAGAGCCACCAGGAGCCGGCAGTGCAGGTCCTTATGCCAGGATCACCGCCAGCATCTGTCTCGTCTGTCCCAGTGGGCTCTCATCCATCAGGAGTGACAACAGTTCCTTCCCTCCCACCCCACCCCCACCGCTGCTCTGGGCATCCCTCAACCACCCTCTCTTCCTCTTCTCTTCCCATAGCTCAACTGGGCTCGCTGTTTATTAGTTTGACAGAGCTCAGTCACCAGGGGGAAGTTCTCAAGGTTGGGGATTTCAACAAAGCTAAACCACTAAATCCCAGGGCCGCCAGCTTGTCTTCACAGCTTCACAGGCTCTGCCAGAAATCACGCTTACTCCATGCAGAAGCCACAGCCCTGGCGGCTCTGGTACACCCCCCTGACATACACACACATCTGAGGCCACCTTATCAAGGCAAGCTCAGGCCGTCCTTTATCTGTCTGCCATCTCTAAGTGCCTCTATATCCCTGTGGGCCCCATAAAAGCTGCTAAAAGACAAGCCTCCGTGGCTTTTGACATCACTGACTTCAAAACCCTCCATTAGGTGGGTCCAATCTGGATGCTTTACTGAGTTCAGAGCAATGCTCAGTGCTCCTGGGATGACCTGTTGGCCTGGGGATCACCGTGGGAGTCCTCAAGCTTAATAAAAAAAAAAAAAAATGTAAAAGTGATTCCAAGCCTCGGCTGTGGACCCAAGCATCCATGGTTCAAGTCTTAGTCCTCCACTTGGTAACTGAGGAAATCAAGTCTCCTTGTTGACCTCTGCCAAATACAGCCAATGAGATGTCTGGTCCTCCAGATGTCACTGGGAAAGGCCCGATAACGATGGCTCCTTCCCTGAAGGAGAATGTGGCTCCCTGGGTCCCCTCAGAGCCATCATACAAGGACTTGTGTAATAGCACCAAGGCTGATTCACAGGGCCTGAGCTACAGTGGTACCCACAACCCTCGCCTCCCCACAGGCCTAGCCACGCTCAGGCTCCAAGCCCCTCAGCCCGCAGTGGCCAGAAGGCCAGCCCCAGGGAACGGAAGTCCCGTTTAGTAGGCACAGGGTTTGGGTTTGGGAAGATACGAGTTCTGGAGATGGATGGCTGGGATAACTGCAGAACAATGTGAATATTTTCATGCAAATATGCATAGTACCACTGAACTGTATACTTAAAACCAGTTAAAACAGTAAGTTTATTTTATTAACATTTAATCACAATATTTTTTTAAAAGTCTGACTCTACTCCCTCCTACCCTCTTTCCACACCCAGGAGAGGAGAAAGACAAGAGCAATGGAAAACAAAGTAAATCTAATCCTTCCAAGGGCTCCGGATGCTTAGGGAAAAGCTGACAGTAGCAATAGAGCACAGACCAGGAACTAGTCATCTGCCGGTCCCAAATCCATCCTGTGGCCCATCAGTCCTGTCTGGAGGCCGACCACACCAAGCCCAGGCAGCAAAGTCTCAGAAGGCATTTGTCATGTCCACTGCTCGTTCAAAGAAGCCCTGGAGTTGAGGTCTGCCTGGCTCACGCGCATGAACAGTGGCTACTTGTGACCTCTGTTTTGGGTCTTCTGTACAAAGAAGTAAATGCAGATGGAGGACAGGAAGAGGGAATTAAGTCATCCTCAGCTTTTCTCCCGAGTTTCACTGAGAAGAATCAAGATGCTTTTTGGGCCTGTTGCCCAGAGGCAAAATAGGAGATGAAAATATTTATTTGTTCCTAAGGCTCTCACAGTCCCAGGATGAGAAGCCCACCTTGGTTGTAACTTACTGCAAGTCGAGCTAGCGCCACAGCAGGCCGTCCCCACAGGCAGCCTCCCACGTGCTCAGATCTTGGGTAGGAGGTTCCACAGTCCCACAGGGAGGAAAGGGGGATCCCTGTCCCAACAGAAACCGAATCTCTTAAATGAGAATTATCCCCTATTGGCATCAGCGAACCATAAATAGCCCAGAAGTCCCTGTTGAATCACCAGAGCTAGCAACTGTGTCAGCGATTCTATATAAACCAGGGTTTGCTAAGGGATTAGCTCACAGCCATAAAAAATTTGCTCTAGGCTGAAACTTGGCCTAAAGAAAATCTCAGCCGGGAGTAGATGCTGAAAAGAAAGCCAGACAGACACTGCTTCCAAGCCTCCTGAGGACAAGGGTGCCTGGGACCAGGATCTCTTACATGACAGCGCTGTGGTCACCGGCATGGAAAAGCTAGTGATTTAGAACACAAGTTGGGGTTTTCATAATTCAAAATTTGATGGCTTTAGGGTTTTTTTTAAAGTAAAAGAAGATATATTTTCTGCTTTGAGAACTTGGAAAAGGCCTGAGTTTGAGAGTATGTAACTAAACCCTCCCCCTTCCCCTGCTGACAGGTAAATATCAAGCAGAGAGACAGTGACCTCACCAGCGACCCAGTCCTCATGTTCATACCCCATATGTCACCGTGACTGTGGGTACTGCCTTCAGCCCCAAAGGTGAAGTATTGAAACCAAGGCCATGGGGCCTCGTACATCGTAGGGGTAGAGAAAGGCCACATAGAAAACAGGTGTGGGCAGTGGGGAGAGAATGTTTGGTTTTCTTCTCTCTCTTATGAGTAGTCAGCCCAACACCAGCTGTGACATAAAGCTAGGCCCTCTGCATACGATATATAGCTATAACTTCCTGATACACTAAGAATCCAAATGAAAAAAGAGCTGTACAGAATATTAAAAGAAAATTAAGAGGGAGGATATCTAGGTAAATTCACAGTGAGGAGGCTTCAGGAGTTATAAAGCCTCAAAAGGGAATGTTTAATATTTTGGGGATGCTTTAACATTTTAATTATTTCTAAATGCTCAGGAAACTAAATTTGTCACACAAAAATTAAAATAGGAGAGAAATACTTGCATAACATACAGCAAAGGCTCTATCTGCCATTAAAAAAGCTGTAAAAATTAATATGTAAAACACTAGCAAAACAGACAAAAACATGAAAAGGAAACTATAAAGAGCAAATTTAAGTTGTCAACCAAGAAGGAAAAGATGGCATGAATTCACTGGTATTAGGGAAATGTATATTAAAATAAATTTGAACCACCAGATCGATACAATTAAATTAAGTGAATAATGCCCAGTGCTAGTAAGGACATGGGTACACAGGAATTCTTGCTCATTGGAAAGATGTGACAATTGTTATCACCTTTAGAAGAAATGTCTAGCAACATCTATCAAAATTTAAAATACCTGTAGTCTCACTTTCAGGAATATCTCCTAGAAGCCACACACTCAAGCACGTGCTTACAGCAGCATGGCTTGTTATCGCAAAAGAGTGAAAATGAAATAAATATCCACCCATTAGTGATGAATTAAACTATGCGACGTCTGGACCACCAAATACAAATGATGCAGCTATTCAGGGAAAAGGGACAAATAATGATTTAAATTTACTAATATAAAAGATCCACAATAGATTGTTTATTTTTAACTACCCACGATACAGTCTCCTTTAACATTTGTCTTATCCAAGAATTTATCTTTCTTTTTTACATTTTTTAAAAAACTATTCACTTGTCAGAAGATTTGAGTTTGCTTCTCTTTTCCTTTATTGTTCTTTTACATTATTAGATATTTTTAAAAGGCATTCATGTGTGTCAGAAGATTTGACAGCAAGCTTTTTTAGCTTACATAATACTATCATATAGTATTAATTAAAAACCAGTGTTAGCCAGGCATAGTGGCATGTGCCTGGGATCCTAGTAGTCTGGGAGGCTGAGGCAGGAGGGTTCCACACTTGAGTCCAGCCTGGATAACTCATGAGACTTGTCTCAAAACAAACAAATGGCCTGAGGATGTAACTCAGTATAAAGGTACCAGGCTCAATCCCCGGTACTGGGCTCGGAGAAACACTGTCAAGATGTTATGTTGGAATGTGCTTAATATGAATCACAAATTCAAAAGAAAAAAAAAAAAGATGAACAGGGCAAAGGGTGTGTGTGTGCGTGTGCACGTGTACATTTTTATATCTGTCTGTGCCTGAAAAAAATTTGTAAATGAAATCACCCTATATCATCAACATCAGTGATATCAGGATTCAGGAGTAGAAGGGGAAGGCACAAACTATAGACTATTTCTTTAGGTATCTCTATAGTGTTTGCCTTTTATAGAAAATACACATTAGTTTTATAATATGCTTGTGCAGAAAAGTCTTAATCACTTTGCAATAGAAAGTTAATTGGAAAGACAGAAGGGGTTGTGAATCCCAAAGATATACTTAATAAATACTAGTGATTAAGTTAATTACCTGTCACTACAGAGGGGCCAGAGAAGAGCAGGGCCCTTGCTCAAGAGCTGACAGACAGATGGAGAGGGGACAGAAAATGCACAGCACCCTTACAAACCAGGTAGGCAATCTACAGTATGTACACATAGGCAAGGTCTGTGCATTCAGGGAGGGCTTCGTGGCAGAGTCTTAAAGGCTTTGGGACAGGAAGAATGAGGATGAGTAGAAGATGAGGGTGGTGCAAGAGAGAGCAACACCGACATGAAAGGACTCTGGAGAAAAAAAGAGCCTCGTAATCAAAGACCAAGGGTCTAGAAGGAGCCCGGCACACAGGACAAGTATAACCTATTTCCTCAGATCTACCTGTCAAGTCTCCAACTCTTCACAAGTAAAATGAACACTGGCACAGAATCTAAAATTACCCCTACGAAGCACTGGCTTTGCCCTTCCTTTAAGGGACAGGTTCTCCAGAACACGGTTCCCGACCAGACTGTTCTCTGCTCAGCAGGCCGAGGCCTAGGCAAGCTTCTGAAAGGCTGGATGGAGTCCCACCAGGAACACAGCCTTCCACGCTCAGCTCTGGGGACACTCAGAACTGTTCCCATCCCTATGCCTCCCCCCAGGTCAGGTCAAAGGCACGCAGTCCTTGACTTCCCAGCTGGCTCCTAGGCCCCCCAGGCTGGCGGCCACATCTGTCGGTCTGCTGTTCTACATCCCATGCCTGCCTAGAGTGGGTGCTCAGCGAGCACAGGTTATTGAGAGAAGTGGTCTTTGCAGCAGAAGGCTCTGGAGAGAAAGGCAGGTAACTCCATGTACAGCACAGGGGAGCCGTGGGCACAGACTGCTCCTGCTAGCTTGAGAGGTAAGGCTGGGATTACAAAACTGATGGACAATGCTCTCTTCTGAGAGCCCAGGAGAAGAAAGCAACCCGTACCGTATTCTTAGGAGTTTGAACTACGTCAGCTTTATTTTACATGACAGAAAATTTTGCTTGAGGAAAAAAAAAAACAAAACTTTTGCTTTCTACTCAGAGGAGCGGAGGCCCCTTCATTCGTTCAACAAACATTCAGTGGGTGCTTCTTATGAGCAGGGCGAGATCCAGCTGCAGGGAATATAGCAGTGACGGAAACAAAGATCCCTATTCTCTCGTGGGCCTTGATTTTTGGCAGGAAAGGCAGAAAAAGGAAAAAAAAACTCACCACAATTAATCAATAAGTAATTGAGAGGCTGCTAAGACAAGGCAGGGTGCGGCTAGGTCAGGGTGGGAAAGCAGATACTTAAGAGGGTGGTCTGTGCGGCTCGTGCCCAGGTCCAGCTGCCCTGCCTTTGTCCTGCTGCCTGGATGGTGTCATGGTTCCCAAGTGCCGGTGGCTCCAGTGAAGAGCTCACCTGTAATGGGATTGTTTCTTGCCCTGTTTGCTTTCATTACAGTCCCATTCTCTCCAAGCAGGAGAATCTAACCTTACCAAAACCATATTTTGGTAATCTGATATAAACTAAATTTAAACTTTGACCTCCAACAATAAAAATGCTACTTTTCCCCTCTGAAAACCTGAAATTCTGATGAAGGGCCTGCCAGGTTCACTTTCCGGGTTTCTAACTGACTTTTAATTAGATTCTAAGCACCCCTCAGAAGGGGCTGGGCACAGCCGGGCACAGCCGGGCCCAGAGGGGGCAGTTGGCTGACCGGCCGGTTCCTCATCACTCCACGAGGGGGGAGATGCTCCTAAGCGTCCCTCACTCCAGCTCCTGTTTGGTGATACAAGTACCAAGGTAGTGCTGAGAACGCAAAATAAAACTGACATCTTAAACTAGGTGCAAATGTGTTCTGATTCCTGTTGCGCACGAAGCACTCTAATCCTGTGGTGGGTAAAGGTTAAGTGTAGCTTACTCCAATCTGCCCTCCCGTCGTGTTCTAATTCCTGTAGGTTATCTGACGTAGAAATTAAGGCAGGCAACTGCAAGTGCAAGTCGGGCTGTCTGCAGCCCTTGGCCTTCTGCCCCGGCTGCGCCTGCTGGTAGCTCACCTACCAGCTTGTCTGTCAGAGCTCGGCATTCATGTGTTGCTCAGGTTTGCTATACACAACATTAAAGCCTTGCTTTTACTTTTTTAAAAGCGAAAAAGTAGATAAATGTCACAGTCTGGACCAGAAAGAGCAACTGGACATTCAAGTTCAGGGATGTCCTGCATTAATAACTGTTCACCGAGGAAGCATTTCCTGTTTATACATTGAGCTAATGAGAATCCATCACGCCTGTCAAATACACTGAACACCAAATTCAAATGTCAAACCAAATGTAAGAGGTCACACATTTCCTTTGCTAACTAAAAGTGTAATTCATAAATATTATTGCTACCAAACTCTCCATCTACAACATTTGTTTAGAAATATGCACATGTAATATAAATTGTGATCAAGTTAAATGGGTATATTATTTCCTGTTTTAAGGGCTAACAGCAGCATGAGTGATGCTTCACTGAAAAGAAGGCTCAAGTCACAAGCAGTCCTGCCCACGCAGTCCCACATTTTACACTCCAGACTGGGTTTTGCACATTCATTCATAAATACTTTATATTACCCAGCCTGGCTGATAACTTTCACTTCGGCTGCCTTATAAAACAGCTCTTGCTATTGAAAAGGTCAGCTACATGGACATAAACTTTGGATCCAGCTACACGTAAAATGAAAAGTGGAAAAACAAAATAGATTTACGAAGCCAGGGTCTTCATTTACGTCTGTAAGCACAGTACCAGGATCCAAACGAGACTGAAGCTTCACATCTGGGGTGTGATTTAGTGAGGCAGAAGCAGACACTTTCAGACTTCCGAAAGGAGCACCAGGGAGACGCAACACACTTCCGTTCCACTTTGTCTACAAATAAAGTTGGCTAGTGTCTTCAGTTTTAATAGCATGCACAACCATTAGTATTTATTTAAGAACAAAAAAAATTATTCAACTAAGGAATACCTGGGAAGCAGAACACAGTTTCGTATCTGAGAACCCCAGAAGAACTTATCTTCATGACACTCTAATAAAAGGATTAAGGCAGGGAGGACCAGAGTCAAAGTAGCCCGTCCCAGCCATGCTCTGTCAGCTCAAGAAAAGAGTAGTTTTACTCCCCACTCAGCAAAAGGTATGACTGGTGACGAATAAATAATAAACAATGACTGCCAATAAGCCACACCCTCCCGTGCTCAGGTTGAAAGGTTTGCTGCTACAGGCAGGCCATAGAACTTAGCCCCACACCTCTGCAGAGAAGAGCCAGCCAGCCCCACGTCCACATGGGGAAATTGCTGGCCTCATTCTCATCAATCAGGTCCTGCTGGACTGAGCCAGGCAGGGAGAAAGGGTGAGTCAGGTGCTCCTCAGAGTAATTCTGACTCATCCCTGTTTTCCAAACACTGCAAAGAAAGGAGGCAGGCTGACGCCATCGAGGCAATGATTTTGCAATGAAACGGAGGTCTTTGAGGTGGAAGGAGGGATAAACCAGGCTCCTGGAAGAGATAACCAAGGTGACGCCCAGCTTTGGAAGTCTGGTGAACAGAGTTTCATAGGCTTCAGATTCAGAAGAGATAGTGAACAGACATGGCTGAGCCATTTCTCCGACTGCCGTTCCATGACCCAGAAGGACATGCTGCCCAGGTGCCATGATACATACAGGGACACACCTCTGGCTTGCCCCCAAAGCTTAGGCTGAATGGACAAAATTGGATCCAAGAAAGATCACTGCTAGAAAACATGTTTCAAAGCATATAGTTCTCATTAAATTTGGTTTCCAACAGTTTTATCATAGCTATTTTCCATCATATGATAACAGCTACATCATCAGGTTATCTTAAATTTGCTACCTTCAAATTTATTGACTACGATTTGAAGTCCAGTGGGATTGAGAATGACTTTTATTATCCCACATTCTTTATTAAGGTAATCTGTAACAAGTGAATCCTCAAGTCATAAGTGTTCTTTTCAATCCTTTTGACAGATATATATGAAAATGCACCCAAGAAGATCCTCACATTTCCACATTTCTTGCCCCACAATCATCCATTCAATAATTTCCAATGCCATACATTGTTCTATCCTATTATAGTCTTTCTTATAAGTAGATGGCCTAGTATGCATGCATGTTTTCATATCTAGCTTTGCTTAGTCATGTTTGAGATTTAGGTACAATGTCACATGCATTACATGTTTCTTTACTCATTTGTAATTCCTTAGAAATTTCTTTGCACACAATCATGTCACCTATAAATAAAGATGATTTCATTTTTTAAATTCTAATGTATATGTCCTTCTCGTATATTATGGTGTTATCTGAGACTTTCAGCAAAATGGCAAATAAAAGCTGTAAAAAGAGTTACCCTTCTCTTGTTTACATCCTCTGGGGGAAAATATTCAGTCACCAATAAGTACATTATCTTGGGCTTTTAATAGATGCCATTTGTCAGGCTGAGAAAGATCTCTTCTATTTCTATGAAAATTTTTATATTGAATCAACGCTAAAATTTGTCCTTTCTTCTATCTACATCTATGCAAAATATCATGAGATTTTTCTCCTTTAATTAATGTGGTGCGCAATATTTACTGGTTTTTAAAATATCATAAAAACATTACATTCCTGAGATAAACCCTGCTTTATACTTTTTAATACAGTATTAGATTTCACTTGCTAATATTTTGTAAAGAAGTTTTATACCTATGCTAAGAAGAAAATATGTTCTGTAACTTTCTATACTGTCTTTGTCTGGTTTTGATATTAAAGCAATTCTGGACTTAAGAATGAGGTTCTCTCTAGTACTCTAGTTTTCAAAAAAGTTGATGTTAAAATTGGTATTTCTCTTTTAAAATGTTTGAAAGGATTCACCATTAAGAACTATCTGGGTCTGAATTTTTGTTTGTGCAATGTTGTTTTTTAACTACGAAGTCAATTTATTTAATGAAAATAGGATTTGTAGTCTACATTTCCTCATTTGTCACTTTT
Organism: Ctenodactylus gundi; assembly: GCA_004027205.1. Classification (NCBI taxonomy): domain Eukaryota; kingdom Metazoa; phylum Chordata; class Mammalia; order Rodentia; family Ctenodactylidae; genus Ctenodactylus; species Ctenodactylus gundi. The sequence goes on along the minus strand of PVKB01006183.1, from coordinate 53,771 downwards.
TTTCAAAGAATTTGTCCATTTCTTCCAAGTCATTGATTCAGTTGACATTAAGTTGTCCATATAACTTGTTATAATCTTTGATGGTTAATTTTCCTAGCTATTTATCAACTTCATTAATCTTTTCCATAAACCAGCTTCCATCTTTGCTGTTCTTACTACTTGTTTTCTATTTTATTGCCACACTCCTTAGTGCAGTGGTCCCCAACGTTTTGACACAGGGACCAGTTTGGTTGAGGTCCACTCTCCAGAGGAATTAGGGGGCAGTAGGTTGTTGGAGGACAAGCTGCAGCAGGAGGTGAGCGTGAGCAAAGCTCTGCTTCCTAACAAACCAGCAGCGGCATTAGATCCTAATAGGCGCGTTCTGGCAGGAGGCTGAGCTGCACTTTGTGCTCATCTCCTCTTTGCTCACATGGCCTGGCAGCCTGGTCCCCTCCACGGCCACTGACCTACACGGAGCTACATACATCTTTAGTCTTTTTGATTTTTTTTTTTTTGAGACAGGGTATTAAGGTGCCTGGACTGACTCTGAACTTGTGATACTCCAGCCTCAGCCTCTCAAATATCTGAGATTACAAGTATGCACTACCTTGCCTGGATATATCTTCTTCATTAAACCTTTAATATCATTGCAAATTTCCCTTTTTATCATCTTAAGCTCTACCACTTCTGATTTAATATAGCTCCATTATGCATCACATTGGCATAGCATTTTTTCTAAAAATTTTTATTCTCAACCTATTTCATTATGTTTAAAGCTATTTCTAATGATGCACATATAGTTGGTTATTCTATATTTGTCAAGTCTGATAATCTCTTTTAATTAAGAAGGTCAGTTCATTTATAATTAATGGAATTATTCATATATTTTGATTTTATGCATACTAAATTTGGGGCTGATTTTTACTGCACCTTAGTCTTTTTTTCTTCTCCTTTATTTTGAAGATAAAAAACATTTTTCAAGATTTTATTTCATCTCTTGTGTTAATGTCTGAATCGTGTCTTACAATGTGAGTGACTTCTCTAAAGATTGCAATTCTTGTCTTTAATTCATCACAGCTTACTTCCAAAAAATTGCCATTACTTCATGAGCAATTTATGAACTTAATGAAAGTTATATTTTAAGTCATAATCTTCCCAACCTATGTGTTCTTATTGTCATATATTTTAGCTCTGAAAGACCATAAATCCCCATGTTCCTCTCTTGTTATTTTTACATTAAATTGTCAATTAAAGAATGTTGAAGGTGCTTTTTCCCTGTTGCTCTATTTTCTCTCTGATGGCCTTCCTTGGGCTACTTCCTACAGATCGGGTTTCCCTGTAAAATCATTTTCTTTCTGCCCACAGAACTCCTTTTAACATATCTTGCTCTTGGAAAGATTGATTCTTACAGTTTTGTCTTTCTGAAAATGTACTGCCATTTTTTAATATTTTCATTAGATGTCGAATTCTAGGTTAATAAGCTTTTCTTCTGTTATCATGCCAACACTGAGCTCATTATCTCTTGACTTTTGTTGTTTTTGATGAGAAGTCAACCATCGTAATTGTGCATCTATGTAATTTTTCCTTTCTCACTGGCTGATTTGAGATATTTAAAAGATTTCATGGAAAACGAAAGGTTTTTTTTTTCTTTTCTTTTCCTTATCCTCTCTTTTCAGCAAACGATCCTGCTTGGGGTTCTCTAAGCTTCTTGGACCTGAAAGTTTTTGTTTTGTTTTTCTTAGTTTAGGGAAATGATTCCCTGTTCTTCAAATATTTTTCTGCTATGCTTTCTCTCTCCTTCTTCCAGGGCTCCAGGGAGAAGCACAGTCAGCCCTCCGATGTTACCTCACAGAGCTCACACACTTTCTTCTCGTTTCAACGTGGATCATTCCTACCAACATGTCTTTAAATTCTTTCCTCTGCTGTGTCCAATCACTTAACAAGTTTCTCACCAGAATTTTTCATGTCAGTTTTCATTTCTTGCGTCTGTTTTTAGATTTTTTTTTGTAGTTCCCATAACTGTATTGAAAGTCCTCATTTCTTCATAGGCATCACCTGCATTAGCTACTATACACACTGGCATATTTATTATAGTTATTATATGGTCCTTATCTCATAATTCCAATGTTTGGGCAAATCTTAGTATAAGTCTATTGATTCTCGTGTCTTTTGACAAACAATCATATTATTGTTGGGTTGTGTTTTACACACAGAGCATGTTACCCACTATATGTGTAAAAACTAATTAATAAGGCAAATACGCTCCAAAATAGAAAATTCTCTTTTATCAGACCTTTTGGGGAAGGAGCGCCTGTGTCTAGTCTACAGTTGAGCTGGGTCTGGACTTCATTTTTGCTTCAGGCACCTGGCCGCTCCACAGCTTCCTAAATTTTTCCACATCACTTGCCGCAGCCCACTCGCCACGTGGAGGCTGGTGCAGCGGACGGCTTCTCTGGACCCTCACTTTGGACCCCAGCACACCTGGCCCTCCCCTCGGGTTTGCTGCTGCCTGGCGCAAGGCCTCGCAGTGAGTCAGTCAGATCACTTAGAGATCTTCTGCCTGCTGACGATTGTCTCATACCCAGCGCAGGGCCCAGAGCTTGGGCAGGTCTGTAGCTCCCACCCAGCAGGAAACAGCAGCTGCGCTGTTCTCACTGCAAGCTTCTAACAGGGGCTGATTTTCTGCATCTCCTCCAGCTGCGCATGACTACTGGCTCCACCCCAGGGACAGTCCAGGAGGGTTTCTCTCGGTATTCCTGCGCTAGCCTGTTTGAGCCTCACACACCTCTGCGTCCAGGTGAGGATCTCAGCACACCTGTTCCACTCCTTGTGGCAGCACTGACCTTCTACTCTCCAAAGGTTGGAGCAGGGAGGTTTGATCGGATCTCCTGCTTTAACGACAGCCCGGGCAGGCCCTGCACCAGCGTGTTCTTTATTATCCTGTTCTGTCTTGGCCTTTCCGTGGACTCTCAGTGGAGGCCCACAGACACGAGTGGCCAAGGATATACCCTTGGATCTGCAGCTTCCAAGAATTCTAAGTCGTAATGGTGACCCACACTTTGCTCTCATAAATTTATTTCAGTTTCACTGTTTTCTTCTGACTTCCTTTTCTGATGGCTACCTCTTTCTCCTGCTGCTCTGCCCAAGTACAGCAATCGTGTGTCCCGTAGGTCCTTGGAGGGGTTGCACCTTTTCAATTTTAGCTTGTCAGGCTACCTTGTGTCTTCAGGGAAATTCTGTGACAGACTTAAAAACATGTGATTTGTAAACTGTCCAGTTTTTTATTGTTACGATGGGAGCAACAGTCTGCTGCTGCTTTTTCATCCTGGATGGAAACCCTCATTAAATATAAATATTTCTGGGAGGCTGAGATAGGATCAGAAGATTGAGCTCGGCCTGAGCAATTAGCAGCTTAGTGAGACCTTGTTTCAAAATATAATATACATATATATATATATATATGTATATATATATATATATATATATATATATATATATGCATATATATATATATATATATATTATATTTTTAAAAGCTTGACATGCAGCTCAGTGCAAATGCCCTGAGCTCAATCTCCACTACCACAGAAAAATTAATATTAATAACAAACCTCTCTTTTGGTACTTATGCATAGGCTTTTAGACACAATTTCACTTCTTGTGCACTTACTCGAACAAAAATTGAAGTGAAATCTTACCGTGCTCCCTAAGTCTCATAATTGTTTGCACATGGAGCTGCTCATAGTAAGAAGATAAGGAGTTTGTACACAACTAATGAAAGCACAAATAACATCAGAATAACTACAGTTACAAAGTAACAATCCACATTTGTCGGACACACAACAAGGAAGCAAGTACTGTTTGATGCACATGTAGTTTCATTTCTTACAACTTGATGAGTTAGATACTATTTTCCAGATGAAGACATTCATGCTTAAAGAAATTAAACGACTTGCTCAAGGCCACACAGCTACCAATCGGAGAAATAAGGACAAAAAGACAAATGGTCTAGATGCTGGAGTTCAGCGGCCAAACCTCCACACCATGAAGGAATGACTGAGGGGCTAAAGATTCACTTAAGCTAAGTTTTCTGTCAACGATGATCTCCCGTGTGAATTTGGGCTAGCTCGTCACACACTGAGGGCCTAAGCAGTGTGCACACACGTGTACACACACTTCTCTTTCCTTCCACATGCATATTTGTGTGTGGGGAGAGACACGCTGGAAATTCCACCCAGACCATCACTGTTCCCCAGTTCATTATTTTTGATTCTGAGATAGGGTCTCACGAAGTCACCTGGATGGGGTTAGAACTTGGAGTCCTCACGCCTCAGCCTCCCAGAGTGCTGGGTTTACAGGCCTATGCTACCACACCTAGTTACACATGCCTCTTCTATAAGGAATCCCTTCTCCCAGACCTTAAGTCACCCAAATGCCCTTCTGCACAGAGCAGCAGCCACACAATGCCCTGAAGAAGAACATGGGTGCGGGTGATTCTCTGGGCAAATGCAAAGAGAAGACACGAGTGTCCCTAAAGAGCCCCTGAGGGATCTGGAGGGGCCGGAAGCCACAATGCGCTACTTGGTCATCAGCCCGTGGAAGTGAAGGACAAACCTACTATCGTAAGGGAGAAAGAAACATTTGCCCAACTCCCCTTAGAACTCAGCAGCATCACTTCCCAGCCACGTCACCCAGACCAGTGCTCACTTCTCGAAGCAATCCCTCGCCTGCTCAAAGCAAGACTTGAGCCCTTTGAAAAAGGAGAGACACGGCCATTAGGGGAAGAGAGATCAAACGAATCTTAATCTCCTCTATCAGTGGGCAGCTACTTACCAAGTCTGAGAATGTGTCCTGTGCTGTTTCTGGAGGCTGCCTGATGTCCCCTCAACGTGGTACCTGGAATCCTGGGAAACAGAAATATGGTTTTAGTCACACAGGTCCTATCTCTGGGAGATGCACAGAACGATAATGCGGTGGACCAATTGGCTTCCACCACAAGGGCTGCAAAGGGGTATTTCAGAACTCATAACCGGGATGGCCCTGGCTGCTTGCTTTAGAGGATCAAAATATTGAAATCCATCCAAGAGCACTGCTGTGTAACCTGAGCCCAGGCGGCATTCATTAATCGGAAACGCATACAGCCTGAAGTCTCCTGTACTTAAGATTCCCTTGCCGTTTCTCAGGGAGAAATGGGCACCGTGGCTTCATGCACTGAGGAACTCTACCCTTGTACGACAAGCTAATACGCAGGCTTACCCTTCCAAGGTGCCCTCTGATACCATGAGGCTGCTACAGATTAAGGTTGTATTAATAGAAGTACGCTTCCAAGAAAAAAGGAGGTGAGGCTGTTCTCGCTTCTACATAGGTTCCTAATACAAGGTTGCATTGCATTCTGGGCCCTTCTACTTTAAGATGGACTTTGTCCAATTAGAGTGAGCCCCCTGGTGGGTGATCAGGATGAAAGGAAGCTGGGATTAGGATATATTACATGGACATAGGGTCAGCCTGAATTCAACATGTGGGTATTTTTACTTTGGCTGCTGTTGATTAGCACTTAAACATACTGAGCCATTTCTCACTCCTCACTTGAAATTCCCATGGGCTGATCCCTCTCCCTCTACTAGCCTGGAGCTCCCAAAGGCAGTCTGCCGTATCATTACCACATGGCGCCTGGCAACATCGGGAATGTTTGCTGAATGAATGAACAAGTAAGACAGTAAAATGGGGGATCCTCAAGTGCCAGTACCCACCCACCGACCTCCCACAGGGAGGAGCAGGGTGCCCTTGGCCCCCTCCCAGATGGGAGTAACGAAGATACCCTCCGCCTCCCGGAGGGGTGCCAGGGTAGAGGACAAGGCTGTCCCAGAGTCCATAAGCCACGTGGTTCCACTGTAGAAAGCATAATGATAAGTGCCCAACTTCTAAACTCAGAGATAGGGCCGAAGGGCGCCGTGACACGTGGGGCCTTCAGGCTACCTGCTCGGTGGCCCCTCCTGTGCCTCGCTTTCCTTTTGTTGTAATAGAACTAAAACTGCCCCCTGCTCGCAGCTGCTGCAGGAACAGTCAAATGAGCCACTGTAGGTAAAGTGCACATTAAAAAATTAACACACAACATCAGAGGTGACAGGGCAGCGGAAAGGAGACTATCAGAGACAAAAGGATTGGAGAAGGAAAGGAGGATGAGGAGAGAGAACAGGGCAAATAAAAAAATCAAAGTATGTTCCACACATGTATGAATACACCAGCACAAAGTCTCATTTGAATAGCCCATATGACTGAACAAAAATTTAAAATAAAAACCACTCAGGGTCCTGAATAGACAGGAGAGAGGACAGACACAGTAACAGAAGCAAAACAGTCTGTAGGGGAGGGAGCCATCCGGCCGAGACTTGGGAGGATCTGCACATCCCAGACGACAGGATGACCCTGTGGTACCTGCCTTATTACTAGCACCCCACTGACAGTCAACCTGATCTCTCAGAAGGAGACTTGTTTTCAGCCCACCCCAGCAAGATCCCTTGGTTTGCAGTCACCATTTTCATTCTCCCACAAGACAGGAAGCTCCAGGCTGAAAGGAGCTACGGCTGGGCTGTCGTGCTCGAGGCTACACCCGCAGGGCCAGGCGCAAGGCAGCACTTGCTCCATGCCTGGCCTTGCCTCTAATTTTTTACCCTTTTTTTCCCTTTGCCTCCTTTTCTTATTTAATATGTATCCTGCTACCGCATCTGCGTTTCTAAAACCACCTCAGGTCCTCTTTGGGGTCCAAATAAAAAGAGGGCAGGGCACCTAAAGCAACCATGGGTGCACAGGTCCTCGAGCACCTTCCATAACCACATGGTTCTATTGACCTCCCCACTCCCCAGACGCAGGCCAGGGACCACAGCCCCTAAAGGTGCAGGTTCTGAAGCTCCGCTCTGTCCCTAGGAGCCTTTCCTCCCAGGCCACTTCTGGAGAATGTGTTACCTCCAGACACCCACTGAAAGGTTGCCTAGCAACACCCACAGCCTTCTCACCTCTAAATCCCTCATCTGCATCTCACACAGACACGGAACAGTGTGACAGTGACCCTGAGCAGTAGCCTCCTCGGAACTCCACATCTAGCCCAGACCTGGCACACTTGCACTACCAGAGTGTGAGCCCAGAACCTTGTCCTCTCCCAGGCCTGCGACTTCCGATCCCTGGGCTCCTCCCCCGCCTAAGTACAGAAGCAGGAAAGCCCCAGAGCCGCCCACTCCTGATCTGAAGCAAAAGGAGCGAGCTGAGCTGGAGCTTGATGCCTAGGTAAGTCTGAGTTGATGAAGATCCTGTCACCCCGGAAGTCCTTCCTTGGAGATATTCTGCTCACACGCGAACACTTTATTTTTCAGGTAAAAAGGTCAAAAACATGTGAGTATATAGATAAATGAAGTGTTACTTAAGATTATGTCTAAACGGTGTGCAAAAGTAAACATCCTAGCAAGACAGTATCCATCTGGGGAAGTAAAAGGAAGAGAAAGAAAGAAACAAAGAGAGAGAGAGAGAGAGAGAGAGAGAGAGAGAGAGAGAGAGAGAGAGAGAGAGAGAGAGAAAGAGAATAAATAAATAAATAAATGTGGGGTAATATAGCTGTACAGGACCCAAATTTGAGAAGCCATGGAAAAGCAAAGAAGTCCAAACTCAAGGCGAGAGTTGCAGATGTGGGCTCTCATCCCTGTGTCTGACTCTAAGAAGTGTAGCCAAGCAACCTCTTGCTGCCAGTGACTACAGATGTTACCCTGGTCCCTCCAGCTGCTTCTTCAACTTAACATCCAGGCAGTGCCAGCTGCAGGAATAAGGACAGAAAAACACTCCTCTTTCTCCTGTCACTCAGAGGACACGCTTTCTTATGCTAGGTCTAAAAACAAGTCAATTCCATCTGGCTTCTGTCTTGAAGCCAAAATTTAAAACTCTAAACATTACATACATAAAAAGCCAAAGAGTAATTTTAGCTCTGTATGATGAAATCTATTTTCAATAGTGAAATGCAAAAGGTAAAACTCATTACATACATAAAAAACAAAGAGTAATTTTAGCTCCTTACGATGAAATCTATTTTTGATAGTGAAATGAAAAACAGACAAGGGGAAAGGGTCAAGATACTTTGGAGTGATGCTGTCCAAAGTGGTAGCCACTAGCCACCTAAGTTTATTCACTTTCAAAGTTTAATTAAAATTAAATAGAAGTAAAAACTTAGCCCTTTGGGTTCACCAGCTACATAGTGGCTATTTCAAAAGCTCCATAAATGCACATGACTAATGGCCACTGTGTTGGACAGCTCAGACAGTATAGAACATTGCCACCATGCATGGTAGCACATGCCTGTAACCCAGTACTGAGGAAAAAAAATTACAGGTTTAAGTTCTACAGGACAATTTAGCAAGATGCTGTCTTGAAAAATAAAAGGAGGTATGTAGTTCTGAGGCACAGAAAGACAAAAAAGAAATACAGATAGACAGACAGAAAGACGTCAGTTTCCATGATTGCAGAATGTTCGACTGGACCACACTGGTGGCCTGGACCATCGTCCCACGAACTGACTGTGGTCTCAGTGATCCATCTCCACCGTGGTGGAATGCATGCATAGGTCCTGCGGATGTCCATCTGTCCCTTGCCATCACTTTTCTAAGACGGACCAAGTCTTGAAAACTCAGAAAAACCCTATATAGCAAAGATTCAACTGTTCTGGCAGTTTTCCCAACACCCCAGTGCAGCAACTCACACACAAATACTCTTCACCCCAAAATAAAGTTATGTTGTGGCTCGTCTCTTCTAATCATAACCTTGTACTGGAGCAGTTAAGATATAGTTAAGCAGAATGGCGCCTTCTTCAAAGATAGTTTCACCCAGAATGTGTCAAAGG
>PVKB01006183.1:0-44814 GCA_004027205.1 Ctenodactylus gundi | reverse complement strand
AGATGGCTCCTCAGAGCCTCCATAACGAACCAACCCCCAAAACACCTAGATTTTGAACTTCTAGCCTCCAGAATTTTAAGATGATATTCTTGTTGTTTGAAGCCACCTACTTTGTAACAAGTTGTTATGCCCTAGAAATCAATATAGGGGGTGAGTGGCAGATGAGTGAATGAGCTTCCTCTTCCAGGAAGATGTACCCAGTACTATGCAGGGCTTGGGGTCTCCCTCCTCGACCCTGTGATCTCAGCATAAGGAGTACTGAGGCAGGCAAGTTTTGAACCCCAAATCCCCATCTGACCTGCAAATGCCAGGAAAACGCAGCTACTGGTGGCACCAGAGTAAACGGTATGAGTACACTGAGGCCAGTGCTCCTCCAGCTATGCTGCGGAGATGGCTGTGCTGGCCTCCCACTCTCCTCAGGCCTCGTCTCCTTGAAGCTCCCTCTTCCACGCCATCCACGCTATGCTTTGTCTCATCTCTCCTTACTCATGTGCCAATCTCATTCCTAAGCCCATCTCTTCCAGGAAGCTTCCTTGGACCACCCTATTCCAGTGCAAGAGCTGCATGCCGTGGCAGAGGGACCCTACCTAGGCTCCAGGTTTGGCTCAACGTGAGCCACTCCTCCCCAAGTCTCCCCAACTCTGAGCTTCAGTATCCCCTTTTATAGCATGCAGAGCCAGGCTAGACTATGTTTATAATTTCCAGCCAATTGACAACTTGTTCATTAATTTGTATTATTATTTACCTTTTTTCTTAGCATGCAGTAAATGTTAACAGTAACATTACTTATGATGATAAAACGTAGCAGTATTGAGACTATCATGGTGCTAAGTGCTTTGCATGCATTATCACAGTTGCTATATTTTTGGAAAGACGGATAAACTGAAGGAAGGAGGGAACAGATGCATTCTGGCCAAACATCAGACTCATGAAGGCAGAAGCCTCTTCTCCTGGCTGGAGCCAGAGCTGAACATAGCATACCGCTATGGGACCACCAGCAGGAGGACAACAACCAACCAGCACAAAGGGACCAATCTAGAAAGCCTGATCTTTGAACAGGACCCTCCTAACCCAAGTGGTCTATCCTTCCACCCTCTTTCAAGAACTTCTGAAAAGAGAGCTCGCAGGCAAGGGCCTGCAGCCACAGCCCCCGCACAGACGCTGACCCAGAAAGCACACCTTGGAGGTGGTCATTCTCCTGCCCCGAGCACTCTGGAACTAAGGCACCTGCAAAACCAGCAAAGGGCTGTAAAACAACAGGATTAACCCCAGCATCAGTGTCTGCCAGATGTCAGGGATCCCCATCACCACTGTGAATAACCCATGCCCTGCCACTCGGAGCTGCTCCTCCAAGCCCAAGCCACCGCCCTTCTTTTTTTAACCTTTTCCTGCCTTGAGCAAGCAACCTGAGTACAACAGCCTAACAAAAGTATGTTAGTGCCGACACATGTGGCAAGACGTCTGCATTTGGCTTGGTCTCCAGGGATCTGCAGGGAAGGGATCCCTTGTTGGTATTGCATCATTCAATACATCGTTTAAACACTAGACACAGAGCCTGGCTGCAAGGGCACAAGGTAAGCCTTGGGACCTCCTAACTGCTACTGTCGTGAAGTAACCTCAGGGGCTTGCTGAGCACAGAGCTTTTGTTCCCCTTCCCCGCATGACCTCCAGCTTCACAGCACCAGAAGATAGGAGCTTCATGCTATCAACTTATGTAAGGAAAATGATGTCAGGAGATTGAATTTTCTGCAGACTTCTTTAGCTCTGTCATTTCTGAGCACTTGGCGCTGGCAGCCACAGCGAGTAGGCTGCCAGCCGGCCATTTATCAGCTGCTTCTCAGAAATATTCATAGACTATTAAACTAGCATGAGTCACTCTCCTGCCTTTTTTTTCCTTAATCACAACAACAAAAACCAAGGAAAACCTGTGACTTAATCATTTCTTCAGGGCCTGTAAGAGATAGAGAGCTGGGAAAAGTGTGGTCCAGCTGAGGCCTCTCCTACCAACTTTTGTCCCCAGCTAAGAGTAGAAAGAACAGCTCAAAGACGCAGGTCTAAGCACAGGACACACAGGCCTGTCCCATTACTCTCACTACGGACTAGCCCAGTCTTTGTCCTTATGTTGATTATTGCCTAGTAGAAGTTGGAAATAATTAAAACCTCATTTCTATTTCTTTCCTAGCTGGGGAAATTTGAGCAGTCGCTTAGTATCTCCAAGACACAATTTCTTCCATTCTAATAGCTATGTACAGAGCAGTTGTAAGGATTAAATGAAATAGCTAATATGCATCGAGCCCTTCTCAGTGCCTAGCACATGGTATCTGCTCACAAGCGTTTGCCATTTCATTGGAGAGAGGAGAATAACTCGTGTCATCCCAGCCTGCCCAGGGAGCCCTCTACCTGTCCCACCAACACTGTCACAGTGGCACCCGGATGACCTGGAATATGGGCCCACCTGCAGCTCTGGCTAAAGACAACACCTGGGCACTAGGTCTCCATCCTGGGACTCCTGCTACCTGTAGCCTCAGCCCAGCTTCAGGCCTTCCTTCCTGGTAATACCCAGTAGCCCACGTGGCACCACAGATCCACTTTTTGTTCAGGTCTTTGGCCAAGTAGGTCCTAGCCACACTTTCTGGCCTATTACTCTCCAAAGAACTACAGGCTGCAATAAGCAGCTTCTTCCCTGGAGCCTGGGTCACCCCATCCACCACTGTCCACTGTGCCAAGGAACAAAGTCAGACGACTCAAATTCTAGTCTTAATGTCCCATGCTGGACCCTCTTCTTCCTGCAATATAGTCCTCTCTTGGACCTTCCAGACCCAGGTCTAGAAATATCACCTTCAGAGATGCTACCTGCAGAGTCATTGCTGTGCACTGCCCCACAGGGCCAAGAAAGGTCACATACACCAGAACATGTAAGTACCCTCTTCAGATTAAGCAACAAGGTGGCCCTGCGCCCAATGCATGTATGGGACCTGTGCTGTCAGCCAACGTTTGCCAGAAGCCTCTGCGTGCCTGCCCATCACCTTAATCCTCACCACAGTCATAGCAGGAAGGAACTATCATCCCCACTCCAGGGCAGACGGAGGTCAATGTGTAGTGAATGATGGAGCCCAGAGAGGCACCCCTGCCAAGACCCAGGAGAAAAATGGAAGACTACCAGTGAGGAGCTGGCACAGACAGAACAGAGAGAACCAGAAGGCTACCCTTGGTGCAGGGACATACCTGGGGCTCAGCGTTCCTTCCCTCCGAGCTCCCCAGTCCTCTTCCCTGGCTTGTCCTTTACCACCTCACTCCCAAAGCCCAGTTAAGAAACCTCCACCTGAAGGAAGTATAATTCAACAGCTACAGAAGCAGTATTGGGGAACTGCAGTACAGGCAACATGCGTTGTGTACTTCCATCTAGTTCTTAAATAGGAAATGTTATTTAACTTTAAAACAGAACAAAGCAGCAAATATCAAAGGTGGAAGAGGTAAACGCTGAGGTAAGAGAGAAGGGGGGAGTAGAATAGGAGGAGGAGGCAAAGGTGGAGAAGTTGAGCGGGTTGGAGGAAAACCTCAGAGCTCCACGTGAGGATGTTTGCATCACAGAAGGGACAGTGATATCGCTGAATGGCAAAGTGCCTGAGCAGGGTGAAACTTCAGTGTCACCTACAACAGAGACCCAAAATACAGCTGGGCCACTTAGGCAGAAGCCACTACCTGGGGCAAGAACAAAGGGGCTGGCCAAAATGCAGACTCTCAGCCACCCTCAGGGTGCCAGAACCCAGCTGGAACTTTGAGCTGAAGACTTAGGGTCTCCTTAACAATTCCTACTTCTGTGGACTTGTGTGCTCGTCACACGTGCTCACCATCCACTGAGCCTTCTGAGAGGAAATCCAGGACCTAGCCCTCCTCTGGCCACGACCTCTTGTTCAGTGCAGCCACATTTGCAAAAGGCAGCCCTTTCCGGGTGACGAGGCTCCTGCCCTTACATGCCTTCATGGTAGACTGAAAAAATCTCCCGCCAGCTCATACCACCATCCCCATGGCCTTGCATAAGAACCTGCCTTGCCTTGGCCCCAGGCAGACGTGCAGCTACAAAGAGGTGGGATGGTCAACAGCTTTCCATCATTTTAGATTGAGTGGTATCTGTGGAGGCCCTCCCCTGAATGCCAGAACCAAAATGGACCCAGGAAGTGACAAATGTGTCATGGTAGGGGCCAATTACACGCACTAATAACAAATTCGTGCTGGGCCCAGAGTCACCCAGATGGTAGAGGGGATTTATGACCCAAACCTGATTTCCCAGAATTCAGTGAACTCAGGAGCAGAGAGAAGGGGAATCTGAAAGTTTTCCCCCAGGTCTCACAGGGAGTCAGTGTATTTTTGGAGAGCTTTGGCCTTGCTGGCTTGCTGTACTTTATTGCTGGCAGAGAGATGGGAAATTTATTACTTTACAAATCATACCATTCGCAGCATAAATGAACTGTCTGGCTGCGGCACGCTCAAGCCCAGATGATTTGCAAAACGTCTAATGGTAAGCGGAGTTGTGCTATCTGCTTACGGCCTCCGAGACAAAAGCAAACCGTAACACACAGCATCTGCACAGTGTAACTCTAGGCCGGCAAATTGGCTGCGACTCATAAATGTTGGCTCAGCAGCATTACCTAACTCGGTGCGCTCCGCCGGGGACCTGGAGGAACACAGGGCAGCCCGCGGGCCCCGGGAGCTGGTCCTCGTGAGGCTATGGGTGACAAGCAGGACCCAGTGGGGTTAGGGGCCTGAGGTCAGAGCCAGGCCAAGTTCTACAGCCGAGCTAGTCCTGAGGCCTGGTAGCCATCAGGAGGCTGGGTGACCTGTAGGACTGCCCGGGATATGGGAGCACTCTACAGTCTTCCTGCTCCAAATTCGCCAAAGCAGGGGTAGGAAGGAAAGGATTGAAATCATGGCAGCCCTGACATGTGAACAAGAATTACTCATTGTCCACAGGGTGGCCTACCTTCTCTTAGCTGGCCCACCTGGTGACAGAAAAGGCTGATTGTGTGATCGTTACCACTAAAAGGCTTAGCCCAAGGCCTAGGACATAGGACCCGAACCAGGGGGAGGCAATGGCACATGCACTTACATAGGAAGCTAGGCAAGTGACATATCCTCCCAAAGCTTCAGAGCCACATGAGTGGTAGTGCAGGATTCGAATTCAGGCTGTTACGGTCTTTCTCACAAGCATCTGTATCATACAGTGTTTAACGCCTCTTATATTCCTAACACTCTCAAAGAAGTTTGTACAGTACACATGTCATCATCCCCATTTTATAGATGAACTAACTGAGGCTCGGAAGAGTCACATTCCTTGTACATTGTGAGAGCCAATCAGAAGTCAAGCAGAGACAACCTTAAACACAGACTGGAAACACAGCACTAGGTCAAAGCTAAACTTGTACTAATTCTCAACCTAGTGAAGTCTTTAGCAAAAACAAGAAAGCTTTCTGAACAATTGATTTTAGGACAAAGAATGGTTTTAAGACCCTTTGATTTTTAAAAACAGCAAAACTATTTTGCTACCACAGTGAACCTCAATCACATCACTTGACTTTAGAAATAAAAAGTTGCTTTACTGAATACTCAACCAAGAAGAGCCGCTACCCTTTGCTTACACGTCTTAGGATGCAGTGACATTCATCCCTCCCTCACTCCTTGCACATGCATTCATGTGTGCACACATTCAGCAAAGCTTATCTCTCTAACTACAATGACGGCCCGGCAGAAATGGTCCTAAGGAGTTTTGATTCCCTGTATGTCAAATGCCAAGTACAAATAAGGCTGTCTGATCTCTGGAGAAACCTAAATTCAACTAATGGACTTTTTACAGCATGTAAATGTCACCCTCAGTGAGGAAGCCTACTAGGCACATAAATAGTACACACACATATCCGGACTACAGGAGAGTGACAGCACACACTGTCAGCACCAGAGCCATCACCAGAATAAATGTTTCCTGGCATTCCAACCAGGAGTACTGGAGTGTTCCCACAAGAAACTTCAACATGTAACTAAAACTGTGCGTGACAGCTTCTGAGGACAGTAACAGTTTCATACCTTAGAGAACTTAGGCTTGTCTTAGACAGACCAGGAGCATCTTAGGGACAAGGATTCTATGAGTAAAACAGGCTGAAAATCATAGGGGATAGTGGAGATTCAGAGCTCGGGACAAGAAGGGCTCAGTGAGTTCAAAGGAAGAGGTTAGACTTCCTAGAGGAGGGTAGGTGACATTTGGAAGTCCAAAAGGTAACAGATTTTTCCAGACTGATTCAAAACTTCTAGAAAACGGCATTGCTCCCCCGTCCATCCTCTGCCTCAGTTTTTATGGAGCACAGATGTTTGGCCCAAACTAGTAATTCCTAACCACGGTCCAGCATCTTGATTAGCAGCTTTTTAAGACTCAATGTACACCCTGATCCTTACCTAGCCAGCCAGGCACCCTTGGCTGGGGCTAGCCAAGCTGCAAGTAGAAGCCCCTCTGAGGACTATGCTATTGGTTCATCCCCAGAGGGCCTTTCCCCACTGCGGAATTGGCTCTCTGTATCCCGTCACCTTCCCTGCCAGAGGTTCCTTGGGGTTCAAGGACTTCAGCTGATGGAAAGCCACTTGATAAACTCTCCATGGCTTTTGGCACACCTGTGGTCCAGCTGTAAACTCCCAACTCAGTTCAAGCTGTAGGAACCTCGTTCTGGATCAAGGGTAGGAGATAGTGACTCAGCTACTTCCTATGCTGGCCTCCGTCCAAAAACAGTGGTGGGCTCTCTCATCTCTGTATGGTTTTGTCATTGGCTTCAGTCTCTTTAACCTAGAGAGAGTCAAAGGCTGCTAGCTGTGAGAAATACGTTTTTGCTTTATCTGCTGCTATATTATAATTCTCTTAGAAATCACATTTCTGGGGCAAGAAATCAGATCCAACTCAAAGGTAAATGAACTTCCATAGAGGATTACTCAGGGAGAAACAGGGGGGAGACACAAAACATGGTTGTCAATGAAAAGGTCAAAGTGGCACCAGACCTTAAGCCTGGGCAGGAATGTTGAGTGGAGCTGAAAAGAATGGCTACTTGTTGATCTTACGGCTCTGCAGTGATTCCCAAGTTGCGTGCACGTGCACGCGCATGCGCACGCACACACACACACACACACACACACACACACACACGTGAAGGGGAGGCAGGCTTAGAGATCCTTTCCAGGCACAGTAGCTGAGATAGGATACTATTGCTTAGTTAAGAAACCTGAAGTTGTCCAAGTAAAACCTTCCCACTCTTTCTTAGTAAACAGCATTTGGAAGGGTAGGTACAGAAGTGATGGGAGGGAGAAAGAAAGAAGGGAAGAGCTATTCTCAAGTTCTTCCCAACTTAGACTTTCATAAAGCCCCAGCTCCACTGCCAGCCCTGATTTGCTGTGATTCCCAGCAATCTTGTATTGCTGAAAGAGTGCAGGCATAGAGAAGGTCCCACCACGCAAAATGTGCATTTGATCAAGGTCGAAAACATGGTGTAACATGAGTTTTCCTGATCTATTGGATTTCTGCAAAAGAGCCCTGAACTCCTTACTCAAGTTCAACCTCAGGTCTCGGGAAAAATGAGTTTGTTAATTCAAGCAATTCCCCAGTGGTCAGTAGTTTATACCACATGCTTTGAAACAATGTGCCCTAAGTCAGGGGAGAAGTTGAATTGCTTCCTAGGGGAGAGCCAAGGACTATCTGTTAGCCTTGACAGGCTCTGCAGCCTCCTGTGCTGGCCAGTCCTGCTCTCCGCAAGCCCCCTCCCAGGAGGCTGCGGGGGAGGGCCCCACTATTCAGATGACAACAGGTTCCCTGCTACCCCAACTTGAGAGGCTGGAGAGCAGGGTTTGCTGTCATTGCTTCTGAAGAAGCCTATGCCTCCAGCAGCACCAAGAGACCCCAGGACTGTGACCCTCCCGCCAAACAGATCCAGGAGGTGCGCCAGCATGGAGAGGAGCAGCCACCCCACTCACAGATGAGCTTCGGGCCGGAAGTGGTGAGGATCCTTTTAAGAGAAGATTGATGATTACTGGAGACCTTCAGGCCACCTGGTAAATTCCAGCCCTTCAAACAGAGAATATTTATTGGGCATCCATTCCATGCCAGTTTCACCATCCTAACCTATGGAGCCTCCTGTATGACAAAGGAAAATTTTTCCAGGAAAATGCACAGAGGAGGACACTGATGCAACAACGACCACAGTCACCAGCACTGACTGACAGCACCGGCTGGGCCTGTCACGTGGACTAACCATTTAACCCTCACAGCTGCCCCTGAGGGAAGCACGGGGGTCATCACCTCAGTGACGTTCTCAGTCGAGGACACCGAGGTGCTTACCCCAGGTTTCCCAGCTTGGACTCATGCAGTCTAGATCTAGAGCCTTGGCTTTTTGTCACTCCCTAAATCTTCATCATTATTCTGATGGGAGCATTAGACCTCCCGCTTGTCCATCCCAAACAGGCACAAGCTGGCAGTTGTGGTCCCAGGGTAAACCTATGTGCTGGGCCCAGAGCCTAAGCCCTTGACAGCCCGGCCTTGCCTCAACAGACCTCAGACAAGTTATTCCACCTCTTGGCTTCTGATTCCCTCACTTTAAAATGGCAAGGACAATAGCCGCCAACGTTTGGTTATGTCTCCAAAGTTTATATGTTGGATGGAAACCTAATCTCGCTGTGATAGTTTCAGAGGTGGAACCTATGGGGTGATTGGGTCATGAGGACTCAGGCTGTTTTCACAGGAGTGGGCTTTACATAAAAGCGAATTCAGATCCCGTTTGCTTCCACTATGCAATGCCTTCTCCCATGTCAGGACAAATTAAAAAGGTGGCTCTGGCCAGATGGGGCCCCCTAATCATGGACTTCTCAGCCTCCAGAATCGTAAGCTAAAAACATTTCCATTCCTTATAAATTACTCAGTCTATTATATTCTGTTATAGCAGCAGGGGGAAAAAATAAGACTGTCAAAAATAGTTTCTGAGATAGTCAAACGACCCATGGATATTTAAGTGCTTAGCATAGCATCTACAAATAAGAACTTAGTAAACGTTTCTTTTAATGACATAAACATTCATAACACTTTGGCATGATTGGTTATATGTGAAATTCCACTGCATGTAAGTCCTGCTCCCACCAAATCTAGGGGATATGTTATGTTGATCCACCATACTACCCTGTTGTGTTATCACTGTCACTTCCAGCCCAACTGGGCTGGGCTGAATGGGGCTTAAGAGGGCACTCACTGACTTTGTATCTAAAACAAACAAACAAAAGTCTTCATTTGTATCTTGACAAACCTCCCAATATTCCCCCTTTCCTCCCTCCCCACATCCCCCTGCACTCCCTAGCTCAGGCGCCAAAGTCCTAGCAACAAGCCACATATAACACTATAAACAAGCTAAGGAATACGCAATGCTTGCCACTTTTCAGGGGCTGCAGCATCATAATTTCTTGATGAGCTTGATCGTTTTGGGCAGGATATTCACTTATTACTCTTTACAGTGAGTCAGGCAAGATGGGCATATTCACAGAACACAAGGCAATGTGGTTAGGGAAAAGACACTAAGAGTCCACATTAGCAGGAACCACCAGGAACAGTGAACTAAGTGCCAAATCTCAACAACAGTGACCCCAGGGACCTAGATTCCATCTATATCTAACTCTTACCTCCAAATAGACACTTCAGGCTTGATTTCACTGGGTTCTTGCAGCAGTCCAGAAAGGCAAGAGCAGGCTAAGAGACCAAAGAGGAACAGGACATGCCCAGGACAGCCCATTCAAAGGACAGTTGACGGGGCCGGGGCAAGGTTGTAGCAAGCCAC
Organism: Ctenodactylus gundi; assembly: GCA_004027205.1. Lineage (NCBI taxonomy): Eukaryota > Metazoa > Chordata > Mammalia > Rodentia > Ctenodactylidae > Ctenodactylus > Ctenodactylus gundi. Next base: position 34,969 of record PVKB01006183.1, on the reverse strand, counting down.
ACTGCAGTCTCCAGAGGCTAAGCTACTCCTTATGCTAGCTACTGAGCTGGGAGGTCATGGCTCTGTCTCACAGCACCCTGGCCAAGTTTTCCATGAAATCAGCCAAAGCCAACAGGCACTAGGGAACTGTCTGTCTGTAGCTGCAGCTTCCTCCCTGGCTGTGGGAATCTGTAGCTCTTTGAGTCTGGGCTAAGTTCATTCTCCATATACGCAGGGGGAGCACACAGAGAGGGTTCAGCCCCAGCTCTCAGACAAGGCCTTGCCCCCTGCCATACCTGCCCCCATGCCCCAAGGTACAGCTACGCCAGGCCCTGTCTAGGGGCTGCTATCTCTCTAGTGGCCAATGTTAGCACTTACTGAGGGTCTAGACAGCCATGCAGAGGATGACCTCTAAGATGATCGCTCTGCCCTCCCCCACCCACTCCAGTCGCCAATACTACAGCTGCATCCCTGCATCCCTTCACCACGGCTCAGCTACATGAACACAAGCACCTTTCATGTCCATGGCAAGGAGCACACAAGGCAAACACCAAGCAAGAAGCAGCTGGACGCTAAGGGTAAGCTGAGGCAAGCGGCCCTCTCCAGACTTCAGAGAGATGAGAATGGTCCCAGTTTACACTCTACCGAGTCCTTCAGGATGACCACTGAAGCGGCAAAAAATCGATTTCTGCAGCTTCTTCAGAAGCCAGGATTTATTTTCTGAGTGCGCAGGCCACTGGCTCAGCTGTTCCCTTTCAGCTGCCTGTGTGTGAGCATGACCAACCGCCTTCCTCTCCCCTTTTCCTCTTTCCATGCACAATCCCACACCTAAAGGTGCAGCCCCGGGAAGGGCACCCATGACAACGAGGCCAGGCGTCAGGGCTTCACCTCCTACCATACCACTCACACTCACCTGCCCTCGAGCACGCAGTCACTTGTGAGGACTCCTGAACACATCCCCCACAGGAACGCAGGGCTGAAGTCGGGGAGGGTGGAGGACGATGGGAGAAGAGGGCAGACGCGCTGCTAAACCGCTGATTCCAGGGTGGAGATGAGACTGTCTAGGCAGTCATGTGAGAGCCACCACTTCTGGTATCAGCCCATATTCATAGAGCCCTGACTGCCTGGGGCTTTGTGCCCCAAACATGCCTCAAATCCCACCCATGACTCTTTGCTGCCCATGAGGCTCATGACAATAGGGAGCACAGCACCTGGACTGGACTCCCTGACAAATGGACAATGTCTGTCACACACACTACTGGTGCTCGGCAAGGGATATTGCTGACCCAGTCAGGTACCTGGGGGCCCCAGAACCATGGCTATAACTCTCCAATAGGGCCCCTGAGCCTTTGGTGTGTGACTTCGGTGGTTCTTTAGCCAAAAATTCTATGCCTCATTCTCCCTCCAGTCCCTCTGATCAAATCCCGGCATGGTGTGCACAGTTGACTGCACAGCAGCAGCTCTCGAGGTGTGGCCCTGCAACAGCACCACCAGCATCACCTGGGAAGTTGGGTGTACTGCATTCTCAGGCCCCACCCAGACCTCCTGAATCAGAAACCCCTGGGGTGGAGCTCAGCAGTGTGTGCGTTCGTAAGCTCTCTAGGTGATTCTGAGGCATGTTCATTTACATCATTGCTTCAGATGGTCTTGCTGGGGGCCCAGGCTAAAGAGGGCGGGGAAGTGGTGTAGAGTTCAGCTCCTCTGCTATCCCTCAGCCCAAGGCGCTGCACGCACCTGTCAGCAGGCCTCAGGGAACCCTTCTGCTCCTCAAGTATCTCCTCTCTGAGGATGTGTTTTTCCTAGGCTGGTTACTCCATTTTCCAAACCCTAAGTGGCCAGTTTTGACATGTGTTGATGAAAATTTTTATTTACAACATAATTTAAATATCATAGAGCACAAACTGATTACAACAACCTATCTCAGGGTCTTGGCACCTGCTATTTCCCAACTGGAACTCTCTTTGCCAAATTGCCTTTAATATGCCTCACTCCTTCATATCACATGGTCTCTCAGCAAATGTCACCTCTTCAGAGAGGCCTCCCCTTGCCACTCACCTAAGGGGACCACATCGTGAGCTCTGCCCTTATCAGGCTACCATTTCCCTGACATTGTGCCGTATACTTACTTGTTTGTGAAAGGTATGTGTGTATGTTTGGGGCTTAGAGAAAGATTAAAATCTATTTCTGTGGCTAGATTGTAAATCTTATAAAAATAGATTTTTCACCACAGATTATTCACTGCTCTATTGTCAATGCCTAGAACATGCCTCCACACAGCAAGAGCTCAATAAGGTATCAAATGAAGACACATATGAAAACAAAAATCAGACCTATCTTAATACAGCTTTTCCTACTTATCACCCTTGAACACACAAAAAGTTTGAAAGTTTAATACAAACAAAACTGCCAATGGAATTAGATGATGTACTTTGCTAAAGCTAAAGTGCCAAGAATGGGCTTAATTATAGAAAGATGTGGCCTCAGGCCAGTTCTGTTTCTGTATTTTGATTTAATTGATACCAACGCAGGGAGTGAGCGGTTGCAAACAGATGTATGCGAACAGACAAAATTGCACGAACTTCAAGGCTTTGTTTTCAAGTTCAGGATAACCGACCTTGATACAAAACCCCAACCTTGCACATATCCCTGAGGCATGGCTTCTAATGAGGGATTACTTGATAATTCTATAAAGCTGTCCTGTTCACTCGGAACCACATTAGCCTTTTGGTGGTACTAAAACCTGCCTTCTGTAGACACTTAGTCCATTTTCGCCTAATCCTAGCAGTCTCTTCCTCATGCATTTCCCAGAACAGTAGTCAGTTTTCAAGTGTCAAGCCAGAATCTGTTGGCCACGAGAATGTGACGTGGGTCACTAGCAGGCAGATAGCTTGGCTTCAGCGCTACACACTGGCACGCACTCTGCTCCATGCTGCCTTTTCTCCGTCAGAACTAAAGCAACCACACTGAGCTTCTCTGTATAGTAGGCCAGGAAAAGTTGGGCATTCCCTTTCAGTAAACACGGGCAACAAGCACACAGGCACCATCATGAAGACAAAGAGAGCTTCTCAAGCTGTCTTGCAAATCCACATTACATGGTGGGTCATTTTAAAAGATATTTACCAAAATGAAAGTGTAGATATTGAGGACTAAGAAGCAGGGCCACTGATTCCTTCATTTCTTTCCATGACCTGGATACTTATTATCAAAGGAAAGCCATGACGTATCAGCTGCAGCACACAGACCGGGCAATTTTACCAGCTGAAAATGCAACTGTGAAGCCACCATAGAACTATTAACGTTCCAATCCTAGCCATACCCATGTGGGGCTGAGGAGCACCTCACTGGATCCACACGTGTTTGAAATGGTCCCATAATTCTGGCATCTGCCTGGGCTTTCCAAGCATGAAGGCATAATGGGTGTCAAAGGTTTAATTAAAAATTTACAGGAGAAAAACTTACACTTGAGAACATTATATCCACTCTTCAGTTTGAGTTTTATTTCCCCTGCAAATATGGACTAGAACATGATTCTGTTTTATGGGGGAACTTCTAAATCCTGGGCCACACAGCTGGGCAGCTGCTAGCAGGTAAAGTACTCCACAGTGTGGCCAGCCTTGGCATCCTGCCCAAATAATGATCCTAAAGTGGGCCTGGTCCTCAGGGTGGAGGCCAAGACTAGCCACCTGTGAGGCAGATGCCATATGATTTGGCCAAGGAATCGTTCTGCTCAATCTCTTACTTGCAAGCAGACCCCCAGCAAAACCCGAAGATTTGGTGAATTCTATAAGACCCAGCTCCCCATCTGGAACAAAAACAGTTCTCCTTCTTATCCTTGCCTTCAGTCTCATCCTTTCCAGAAGAAATGGCCCAAGGACAGGAGAACATTCCTCCACCTGTTCCTCACCATGCTGGAGAAAGAGTTCCTCAGAATCTACTGAGGCACCAGCTAGAAAATGCAGCTCAGGCTCCTCTTCACGAGGGCCAGCCCCTGACCTTCCAAGATCTCCCCTTCTCTCACACATACCCATGTACAGCAACAAGTTGCATCCATTTACATACAAAAGCCTTCAGCCTATCTGTCTATATAGATGCATAGTATTCCATTGTGTATAAATACCACAGTTTGTGTACCCATTGGTTTGTTGATGGGTATTTGGATGTCTTCCACATTTTAGCTCTTGTTAGTTGTGCTGCTATGAACATGAGTGTACAGGTATCTCTGTTATGTGTTGTTTTTCATTCTTTCAGGAATATTCCCAGAAGAGGTATTACTGGATAGAAGGGCATATTTATTTCCAATCTTTTGAGAGACTTCCATACTGCTTTCCTTAGTGGTTGTACCGGTTACAATCCCACCAGCAGTCAGGAGGGTTCCTTTTTCCCCAAAGCCTCGCCAGCACTGATTGTTGCTTGAGTTCTTGATATAGGCCAATCTCTCTGGAGTTGGATGGTATCCTAGCAATGTTTTGATTCGCATTTCTCTTATGGCTAAGGATGTTAAACATCTTCTCATGTATTTATCGGCCATTTGCACTTCTTCATCAGTGAACTGCCCCTTCATTTCTTTTGCCCATTTTTCAGTAGCGTTGTTGATTTTGGGGGGCTTGCATTTCTTCAGTTCCCTGTATATTCTGGTTAAGAGCTTTCCATCTGAGGTGTTGGTGGTGAATATTTTTTCCCATTCTATCAGTTCTCTTTCTACAGTGTTGATAATTTCCTTTGCTGTGCAGAAATGTTTTAATTTGACGCAATCGTATTTATTGATAATGGGGACAATTTCTTTTGCTTTTGGTGTATTAAGAAAGTCTTTGCCTACACCTATGTCTGACAGGAGGCTGACAGGACACAACCAAGTTCTAGACCTGTGACCTATGGGTGGAGCACCCTTGGCCTTAATCCCCTAGTGTCCCAATAGGTTAAAAGGTCAGGTTGGTTCCTGTCTTACCCAAGGAGCATGCACAGTAGGAAGGGGAAAGCTCACCTTGGGTGGGAAAAGGAACTGGCAATCATCCACCTTGACCCTGTTCAACCTTAGAGAGGCGGTGAAGGAAAAAGACTGGAAGGGAGGGTGCTAGCAAAGGTTAGAGCAGTTAGGTGTTGAATGGGACCTTCAGGCCAACTCATCAACTAACACATGAATAAGAGGCTTCTTCTTCAGCTCTAATTACTAAGTACTCCTAGAACCAGGAGCTGCCAGAATTTCTATGTACATACAGTCTAATCTCCTAACAATACTATCAAACATATCACATTATTCTCAGTTAGCAGATGAGATAACTGAGGCTGCAAGAGAAAGTAAGTCACTTGACAATGGTGTGGATCAACAGGGTATCAGTTGCCCCTCTGTACTCCTGAGTCGCACTCTCTGCAGTAAGAAAAGCAGCTCCTTCCCTGACTGTGACTGAGCCTGGATCTCCTTTCTAGCACACTCACGAGCCAGCCCTCTTCAAGGCTTGTGTTAGAAACCATGTGAATCCACCATGTGCCACCCTACTCTGGTCTCTAACTCCAAATACATACACTGCTTGCTCCTACATCTTCCTCCTGGAGCACATCCCTGGCACCTGCACTCACCTGCTTTTAAAAATTCCAAAGTCTCTCTATTTTCACAGAATAAAGTGTAAGTAGGTCAGTCACTAAAGATCTTGTGCGATTAGGCATCGTTGTGTTGCTCACACATATAGAACTACCCACTGATATACTGTTCTGAAACCTTACTTTGCCTGAAACATCTCTTGAATCGCCAAGACTTCAAATGTGTGTAAACCTGAGTTGGTAAGTATACAGCAATGAGCTGATAGAGTAGGTGTGGCAGAGGGACAAGACTGGATGCATAAGCACGCCACTGGCATGGGGAGGAGACAGTGGCACTCCCTGCTCTCTTTCTGGTATGGCTCCCACAGGAGTCAACACGCAGGGCCCCCACCCTAACCAATGGCTCACCATTTTGACCTCTCTTGGCAACCCCAGCATAGGGGCCAGCAACGCTGAATCATCCCTCTCCCATGAAACTCTGTCTCTTGGTTCTGTATACAGTAATACAACTATAGCCACACAGCTCTTACGCAACTTGGCACCTGGTACTACCAGAGTAGACTGCAGGATTTCTCTGTGAACCCCACCCATAGCTGGCTCACATGCATATACACGGCCTGCACCTGAATACTGGTGACCAAGTGCACCTGAGTACTGGACAAGCTTTGCCGATCTTGAAAAGCCCCAGTGCAGTATTTCTGGGGAATGAAGGCCGGGTTAAATGTTCTGCCAACATAGGCCCGTCATCAGAGCTGTGACTGTCATTTTTCATTCTTTTAGTCACAAGCCTTCATCTCTCCTGTGCCACTGTGGTTTTTCAAAGTCATAGAGGATCTGAAGCCACTAGAAAAGTGAAGCTCTAGAGCCAGGACCATCAAGTAGGAGGTAAAATCACTTACAGGCCTTACTGCAGGTGAGGAGAGTCCATAGAGGGAGACTGATGGTGGTACCTAGAACCTCAGAGGATGCATTGCCCTAGCCACAGAAAGAGAAGAAACATTTTTTTCTTCTTTCTTCCTCCAGCCCTACAACCTATTAGTGATTCCCACTGGCCAAAGCCAACAGTCAAGAAAGCCTGGGAACTGTAGTTTGTAAAGCCAGCCCTTGGGATACAAGCCCAGTAGAGGAAGGGAAGGCCATGAATCTGAAGCAAAGAGACAATGGCATCCACACAAACGTTCTCAGATCTATACACACAGAGATCCCTTTCCTTTCTTGGCCCTACCTGTGATTCCAAGGCAGCTAAACCCATCTTCCCAGGCAGACAAGGCTACTGGCTCTGGGCCAGCCCTGACCTGTTCCTTTGGCCACGTGTTGCTGGCTGTGGCTGCCTTACCTGTGCAAGAGCAAGGCAGGACACCCTTGCTGGATTTTCTCCAACCCTAAAGACATCCCAAAAGCTCAGCTGCATACAAAGCCTAATGTACCCTTTTGTCCTGAATTCCCCAGCTGCATTTCTTTCCAAGAACATCTTATTTTCTCCCAAATGAATATTCCCAGATCATTTCTCAGGGGAATATATGTAGTTGTTGTTAACTCATTGGACTGCATGATAAAAAGAAGCCAGATGCTCCCATGTGAAACTGATCAAGGCCGAGGCTGACTTCAAAGGCGAAAGTAGAGCTGGGGATGCTGAGGTCTGTCTCTAGAAGCTTCGCACTGGGAAATGCATTTCTAGAGCAAGATGTCCCAGAGATACTGGACAGAGGGAAAGATGTTCTCTTCAGTGAGTGCAACAGGATCTGGAACATCTTTTCCAAGGATTCCTCTCCCTCTGACTGCCCGAAGAGTCAGAAGTAGCCTCACTGGCCACGTTCTCCTGATTCTTTTCCCAAGATTAGATAATTGCAAGTGGTGTATCTTGCAAGAAAGCCTGACTAGTTGCCTCCCTTTTTGCCACCCTCTCTGCTGTCTTGGAAATAAACCCCACACACCACAGCCTGAGTGGTGAAGACAGTGGAGTGTCCAAGCCAGTCCCATAAGCTCACTAGCACCTGGTGGGCAGTGATCTCACGTGGATAAAGTGACATCAGCCATGGAGGAATTATTTACACCGTGGAAATCAGCAAATTATTCCACCCTCCCTCTTCTCTTCCTAGAGAATTGGTTGTTAAACACGTAGTGGCACAACCCTGCATAAGGCTTTTGACATTCTGAATGTATACCACCCTCCCCAATGCCAGCAATCACAGCCTCATGTTCTGTCGCCTCCTCTCTCTCACCCTCCCCTCCCAGCCACTCACCAAACCCACCACCAGGTCCTCCCAGCTTCCTTGCCATAGCTCCTGCTTCCCAGATGCTTCTTTTCTCATTCAATCTAGCTTTATGACCTTGAGGAGTTGTATTGTACCTACAATAGCACAGAGCTGTCAGGAGCACAGCACAAGCTCAGCACAGTATCAAAGACTGCCCTGCAATATCACCTCCCTCTCTACTGGTACAAAGTCTTCATTGCCTCAGTGCACAGCCTTAATTCCACCTTCATTCTCTTCTTGTTAGCACAACCCTGGTGACCATAGGTCAATGACTGAAGAACAGAGTCCTTTCTGCTAGTGGAGCAAACAGCTCTAGTTCTCCAAGATGACCTACTGCAGTTCCAGTGGAAAGCCCCTGTGCTTTCGCCTTGTCCTAACCCTCAGGTCATGGGAACCACACACTCCCTCTCCTTCCTGTGTCTTGAGCACCTGCAGGTACCTGCCCAGCAGTATGAAGAAGTCAACATACCATGTTAGGCAAGTGGCTCTGTGTGAATTCAGGTGAATCAGTCCTGTAAAGCTCACTACCAACCACTAGTCCATTTTCAGAGGTGAAGGAAACATCTAGATCATAGCATATCTATCGGCTTAGCCTGGATGCAATGGCTGCTGGTTCACAGGAGCTCTCCTATGTCTGCAAGAGGACATGTCATACTCTCCCAAGCCTCTGACAGCTTGGGACAACTGCAGGTAGACAAAACACTGCCCAAGGGCTGATATGATATCTCCCTCCAGGATTAGGGTTAGGCTACTCGAGCTGCTAACTAAACCCGGAAAAAGTCAAATAACACCTCTATGTTCCTGCAAAGTGCTCAGCACATCCCCAGAAAGTGGCAGTGCCATTGTCAATCCTTGCCAGCTGTGCAGTCTAAACCTAAATCAGTTAATCCCCCAGGATCTCGGCTTCTTCCTCTGAATAATAGAGACAATAATAGCACCTTATCTCAAGAAATTATGAAATAAGTGAATAAATGTTTCCAGCAGTGCCTGGCACACAGTAAGTGCCTAGTAAGTGTTAGCTACTAGTATTTGTTATACTTGTTTTACAAATGAAGGACACAAACTCTAAAAAGAGAAACTGGACAGGCATAATTTGGTATTTTGGTCCCACATCAAGAGATGAAACCCACGGAACCTTGCAGCCAAGAGTAGCCTTGGGGGTTCCTGAGGAGAAGAGGGTATCATCTCCTGTGCCTCAAGCAAAAACAGCAGGTCAGGGAGATTCGTGCAGACCCACGTGCTGCATCCTCAGTCACAGGTATATCCACACTGTTAAGATCCAGCACAACCACTCAGACTCCGCTTGTAAAGTTTAAACTGCAGAATCTCAAGTTTATAAGGAACCTTAATGACCATCTAGATCCACTCCAGAGCCGAGCACACAACCTCATAACCACCATCAGGACATCCGTGACCACCACTAGCCCTGGGGAACTCGCTACCTGCAGAAACCTCATATCCACTCCAGATACACATGGACAGTGGGAAGAGAAAATAAATGAAGAAAATAACTGAATAAATGAGAAAATAACTAAAGGAGGCAGGTGCTCAAGGCTCACTGTGCCTACTCCTCAGTTGAGCCTGAGGCAGTGTGAGCCTTCCAGCCCCAGGACCTGACTGGACAGCCCAGTTGCCTCAGGAATGAGCTTGGCAGAAGATGTGAATGAAACCAAATTGCAAACCAAGTGCACTAGGCAGCAGCCAAGAAGAAAGGGTGGCAGTGGCAGCAGGCAGGCCAGCCAGGGAGATCAAAACACCCCAATAATGAGCCAAATTCTTCTCCCAGAGACACCAGCTAATGAAGGGAGCACAGGAAGCCCCGTGTCATGGGCCCAAACTGTTTATACAAGTGTTAAAAATACATTTCAAAAGAAAGCAAGGAAGCCCGAGGAAAACCCTCTGCTGCCCTAGGAAAAGGGTTTTTGAAAACCACGTTAATTTGTTTTCCGAAAGGTGTTTGAAGTCTCACAGTGTACCCCTTGGGCAACTTTAATTCCACCTCCTAATCCTCTATTAAACCTGATGCTCACTAACACAGCCTGCCTTGGGGATTATGATTTTTATTCTTAATTATACAGATACATATTTGGGGCCATGTGAGTTCCTACGCTGCTCTGTAAATTAAAAAGGCACTGTCAGCCACACTTCTCCCAGGTCTCCAAAATAGCCTGAGCTTCATTAAGGCGCTAAGGGGATTTGAAATGAAGTTTAAAGGGTCAGAAGAGTATAATTTTTAAAATTAATTTCCAAAGCCTTGTAACCTCACAGCCAGAGATGAATGGGTTCGTGGGAAAGTTCGAGAAGCACTGCATAAAGCACAGGGCCAGGGAGGTTAGGAGGAAGAGGGCCACCTTTGCCATACATGGTAAAGGCAGGGCCACGCCAGGCTCTCGGCTCCCCAGCCCCTGCCTTCACAGGGTGCCGAGTTCAGCAGGGGAAACCAACGCAGAGCGACAGCTACTGACCATCAGTAGCATTGCCACTCACCACCAGCAGCAAGCTCTGCTTTTCAAACACCTACTATGTGCCAGTCATTGCGTTAAACCCTCATGCACTGCCCCTCATTAAAGCCAGAAGCACTCTACAGCCAATACTATTATTATTCCCATGTTTCTGATGAGGAAACTAAGGCATAGAAAGCTTCAAGAACTATGCTCACTTCTCACTGGAGAAATCAGAGACCAAAACTCATTAACAGTAACATTGATATTTCTGTCTGCCAGCATTATGCCAAATATAATTTATATGCATTATTTCATTTAACCCTCGCCAAAAGGTGATAAGCCCTGAGCCTCAGACAAGTCAAAGTAATAATAAAGCTGCCAGTGTTCACATAACGGGGTCACTTAAACTTGAGTCAGTGAGACTGCAGAATCCAAGCTCTCGACCCCTCCTCTCACCCACACACTCACAGCACGCTCCCTGGCTCCACAGAGAGCCCTGTGGTGATGGTACAAGAGATGCAATGCAGCAGCTTTAGAAGCTTAGCGACTAGGAGTTTGTTTGGATTCTGGATCATCAGGGAACCCACAGCTCAGCTAGGAAGAGCCCTCCATGGGTTGGAAGTGGACAAGAGACACTCTGGGGGACAAAAAGAGCTGAGGAAGGGAAGACAGAGGTGAGTAGTTCAGGGTACACAGCTGGGAAAGGATACGTGAGTTCAGAGCACGGTGCCAAGATGTCTGGAGGCAAAAGAATCAGGACAGAAGTCTCATCTGGGGACAGACATCTGGTGGTCACGGAGCCTGAAGTCCTCCCACGGAATCACCGCACTCCCATCTTCCCTTGATTGAAGGTCAGCCTCTTCCGTCACACACCAAATCGCACCTTCTTGGTAATTCTCAGGCATCCCTCCTGTTGATATCCCCTCTTTGGATAAGTTTCCCCTCCTTCACAGAGCAGCAGCATACACAAATACTACAGTTTCTTCCGCACTCTTCTCCTGTCTTCACCACCATGCCTCTTCTTCCTAACTGGGCAATCTCCCCTGAGAATTGTGTGGCTCTGACTTCTCACCACCCTCCCTGGCTTGGCTCCATCCCTACCCCTCCACTGAAATGGCTCTTACAGAGTTTAGCGGCAGCCTCTGGCCTCCGAGTGATAAAAACCAACTCTGAGCCTTCCCACAGCACCCATCCTTCCTCTGCCTCCCCCAACACCAATACCTCCCTGGACACACCTTCAGTCTCTCCACCCACCTCCTCACTGCCTGGGGCATACACATCAGAGCCCTCTTCTCTCTCCTCTCTGACACCCACCATTTCCTGTGGCCCTATGACTTCCTATCCCATTGCCAAGTCAGTGACTCTGCACACCTGTCTCTAGCTCTTGCTTTTCCTCTCAGTGCCCGACTCACAGATCCAGCTTGACATCTTCACACGCGTGCCTCACAGACTTCTCACACGTAACAAGTCCGAATCTGGGTCGTGAGACCCACTTTACACTTGCGCTTCCTCTAATCCTCCCGTGTCTTAACAAATGGGAGTCAGGGAGGGAGGGAGGGAGGGAGAGAGAGAGAAGAGAAGGAGAGGAATGGGGGGAGGGAGGGAGGCAGGGAGAGAGAAGGCAGAAGTAATCCTTGTCTTGAGCCAAGCAAGGAGAGGCTTGATGGCTTGGCAATTCATCCAAAAGTCCTACTGACCCCACCTCCAGCACACTCATGGCCCATCCCCACAGCCCCGCTGTGGGTCTGCACTGTCATCGTCTTGCACCTAAGCCTACAGGAGCATCTTAGTTTGCACTCCAGATTGCATTTTTGCTGTCTTAAATCCAGGCTCTATTTGACAAGTTGAACTGAGTCGTCACCACTACCCTTCAGCTTCCCACTGAACTTGATGACATCGAAACTCCTACACATTAACCTGCTCAGCGCTCTGTGACTCGAACCCTGCCCATCTTGCCAACATCACCCCTCTTTTTTGCATTGTAAGTCCAGCTGCATGGACCGCTCTACTCCTGAACACCACCAAGCTCATTCCACCCCAGGGCTTTTGCGCAGGCCATGTCGTCTGCCTGCAATGCTCTCCCCTGCTCTGTTTACCTGCAGATCTCAACTAGAACGCCACCTCAGAGAAGCCACCCCTGACCACCCCTCAATCTTAATGCCTTACAGTGTGCCTGACACACCTGATAATCTCCCTGCCTATTTACATACATGTGTTTTTTCTGCATGTCTTCCCAGAATGCAAACCCCAAGAGAGCAGATATATCACCTCTTTTGTTAACCACTATGATCCAGCATGTGGCATGGAAACACGCTCAGACTCAACACTAGTCACCTTGGCATGAGTGACAGCTTCCTCCCAACTCCTTATCCACAACCGGGATCCTGGCTGTCACCTTACATGTTGGAGACCGAGTGCCCTGATGATGATGTCAGGGCTTAGGGTTGGGGTAAAGTGGAGTAAGTCTCACAGCGGCTGCCTTTTATCTCCAGACCCCAGCTACATTTCTCATCTCACCATTGACCAGACCTGCCAGGCGGCTTGTACCACACCTGCCCCAGGCCAGAAAGCACGGTTTTAGAAGCACAGCTCAGCGGTCACACAGGTAAGGTTCATATCCCAGCTCCCCCATATATAGCCAGGAGATTCTGACTAAATTTCTATACTCCTCCGACCCTCAGTTTACATGGTTGGAAAATAGAACAGGAAGAACACTTTAATCTGTGGAATTTAGGACAGGGCCTCACACACTTCCTCTGGAACTAGAATGCAGCCAATAGATCTCAAGACAGACCTTAGTACTCCACTGATTTCACTAAAACAGGTTCAAACACCCTTCATCCTCTCCCCTACACTGCCTCTTAGTGTAGCGATTGGACCATGAGTTAAATTACAACAAAGGGACGTTACAAATAACAGAATCCAAATACAATGACATCATGCTTTCTTTTGGACCCTGTCTTGCAGGGGCCAAGTACCTCCCAATAGAATGGTAAGCAGGGTGCTGATGTCCCTCTGATCCCCAGGCTTAGGCATGATGAGGGCCAGGACTAGATCAAATGGCCCCCACCTATGGAACATGTCTGGAACATGAGTTGGAGGGACCACGCACATGCCCTTTCACGACAGCATATAACAAAACTGCAGCACCACGCCTTGCCCCTGGATTTCTCCTCACATGTGCCTGGAAATGAATACACCTTCTGCGGCCCTGAGCCTATTAAGTAGCTAGACTGAGCCCTGAATGCTGCAAACATATGTGCCATAATTAGAATATTAGGCTACATTTAAACCTAAAATGTATGACTTGTACTTACATTCATGCTGACAAATCTTTGGTCTACCCTTAATGACATTCTAAGAATTAGGGACTGACCCCTACAGCCTGGTTGCCTGGTAGGTTGGTTCTGGGCCCCAAGAAAACATACATGCATCTCAGAGTAGTCTGCAGGGTATACATGCTCCTTGAAGTTTATCTTGTCCCAATATTTCCTGGCCAAATCACCCCTTCTAGTCATCAACACTGCCAGTACATCCCAGCTACCTCCTGTGTTGCTTCCCAGCCTGGCCAAGTGCTAGAGTAGCCAAGGGAGGAAGGCCATCTGGGGGCTGCTGGCTTCTCTCTACAGACAAAGACACTGAAACCCAAGGACATGCAGAAATTACCCATAGCCACACAAACAATTAAGGTAAGAGAAACCTAAAAATCTAACACCCTGACTCATTCCAGTTCCTCAAAGCTCTTTGGAATTACATCCTGCCACAATCTGCCCATGGTGCTCGACATAGAGGATCTAATGTTTGTCTTGATGGGTTTTGGTCTTGCTTTGGCCCTATTCTTTTCTACCCACCTAATATTTCCCTTTGGAGTGGGAATGGTTACCGTATGTCACTGTATGTTTACAAGTATTTCACTTTATTTTTACAGGAACTCACAGCTGAGAGTTAGCCTTGAGTCTCAGAGAAGACTTTGAACTTGAACTTTTCAGCAACGCTGGAATTGTTGAGACTTTGGTGACTCCTAGAGATTAACTGAATGCATTTCACAGAATAAAATGGACATGAGCCTTTTAGATCTAAAATGCCCATCAAAAGGCCTAGATATTTGGCTGGATGTGTTGGCACACACCTTCATTGTCTCCCTTACACTGCCTCTCAGTGTAGTGATAGGACCACAAGTTAATTTACAACAAAGGGACATTACAAGCAACAGACCCCAATTATGCTAACATTATACTTTCTTCTGGACCCTATCTTGCAGGGGCCGAGTACCTCCCAGCAGAATGGGAACTCTAATTCTATTTGGGAACTCTCAGAGGAACAAGGGTGTACCCCATGTTACCTGAAAGATAATGAGCTAAGGTCGGGAAGGAGAGTGGAACAAAGCAGACAGTAGAACTTCCAACAAGTAGCTGGTGAAGAACTGTGGCTTTGTGGTTCTACAGGAAGGCAGCAAGTAGGTATCAGTGAGTGAAAGTACTTAGTTGGGAGTCAAGCCAGAAATCTTACTTGGCCTCAATTCAAAATCTATAAAATATGGAGGGCAACACCAATCTTATAAACTTACAGTGAATCTCAGATAATAAAATGGTTTTGAAAACCATTATGAAGGTATAGACAAACACAAGCATTATTAAATTTTGTTGCTACTAATAGAGGTATAAAAGAATCAGTCCATTTCTATTGTTTTTTCACTTATATAGGACAGAGAGATTGAAATGAGCCAGGGTTAGGGATGTAACACCATACAAAGGTCCTAGGTTCTATCCCCAGTAACGCAATAAATTAATAAAAATTAAAAAGTCTCATGTGTTTGGAAGATGATTGAACCACAGGGTAGGTAAATGTATTGTTAGGAGGCGGGGCCTGGTTGCAGGTAGGACACTGGGGCTGTAACCTGGAAGGATGTGTTCTTGTTATCCAGCTCCTTCTTACTCTCTCTGCTTTCTAGCTGCCATGGCATTAGCACTATCCTCTACCGTGCCATTCTGACATGGAGTTAGTCAACTGGGGACTCAACCCATTAGAAATTGGGTCAAATAAACCCACCTTCCCTTTAAGCTGCAGGTATTGGGTATAGTGACCAGTAACCAAAAAGTCGGCCAATAAAACATGAGAATGCATATCTGCTAACATCACCCATCTGGGATATCTCAAGATGGGGACAATGAAGGAGAGCCATGTGCACTGTCTCCATTTTGTCCCAGATGCTGGGCTTTTGGGGAGTTTGAGAGGAATAGTTCAGTGCATATCCCAATAGCAAGGTTCATCATCACAAGAGGATCTTCCAAGGGGAAGGCAACCACTGGAAGCCTCCCACCATGTCTGAGTTTCATATATATACAGGAAAAGCAAGGACCACAGAGGCCTGGGGATGTCCTGGCCACACAGCACAACAGGAAGCAAGAATACTCCTTGTTTCTCTGAATGCCCTGGCCCTCAGCAAGGTCCTGGCACTTTTTGTTTTCCTCAGGACCAAGGCTGTTCAGCCTGTTCTGTAACAGCTGACAAGTGGTCCTCAAGTGTTATTCCAAGAGGCCTCTACCATCGGTGAAGCTTTTCAGTAAAGGATCCTCACTTGCCTAAACATGACCCCTTGAGGGCAGACACCACAGAGTGCTGAGCACCCCAGAGAAGGGACAAATAATAATGTCTGTCACACACACAAAGAAAATGAATGTTCTCTCGATCAGGAGGACGCAGAGGGAAAAGTCAAGACAAGATGACCAAAGGTTTGATGGGTCTTTTAAGGCTTTGTTTGGATGAAATGTTTGCTCTTATTTTAAAAACTTCTTTGTCGCAGATAAAATTGTTCTCTAATTTGGTCATACATTTGGATTTCATTATTTTCAGAATGTATTCCAGACATCTAAAATTAAACAGATGTCATCAACCCCGTTTAGACCTAAAAGACTTGTAACCAAACAGTGACTTCAACCCCAATACAATACTGACTTGGAACACTGTGTTTTAGTCATTAAAAGTTTTAAAACTCTGCTCCATTTTTCTCATTTCCTATAATGAGATCTCTCCCCCTCCTTGAAATACACCAATTCTTCAAGGGTCAGTGGAAAGTCAGACCATAGAGTAAGGCAAATTTAAATATGAAAACTGGAAAAGTGCAATATGAAATCCTTATCCCTGAAACCCTTGCCGAGAAACCGAAGCTCAGCTTCACAGCAGAGGAGGAAAGGTAGTGAGGGAGAGCCGTAGCAACGGTGCGAGCGCAGGAAGGGGATTTGGTTTCTAAAGCCCGAATCGCTTTATCGTTCCTCTTCTGACAGGGATTAGATTAGTGTGAATCCTCCAAGCCTGCGCAGGGCGTCCTGGGGACACTTAAAAAGAAAAGACAATTCTTTTCTCCTCTCCGATCCTCATCTCTGTGTTCGCCCCAAATGAATTTGTTAAACAGCGTAACCAGGTCAGAGCAAAGTGCTTGTCTGATATGCCCAGAATTCACAAGCAGGGGCACTTGGACACTTGGGAAGTGCTTGGGGTAGGGATCTAGGTTTGGGCCTGCTAGCAGTTGAGGCCTGGGCTGTTTAGTTGCACAATCCTTCTGTCGAATTTCCTAAGCAAAAAAAGTAAAGAATGAAAGAGAAGAGCGTGAGAAAGGCAAAGAGACCAAAAAAGACCTTCGCCTACGTTACAGGATCTCCCATCAGCCCAGCCCCTTATTTGGCAGACCCAAGTGTGGGCCGTGGGAATCCAAACCCAACAGCCACAATATCTGCCTGATTTCGTACCTGATCTCAACTTAAGCCCCATGTGCTAGGCCTCATCCATCCCCACGCTCACCCCCAGTCACCCCTTGGCATGTGGAGAACTAATCCCAGATTGAGCAAACGAGAGCCCTGACCGGCTCCCCTAAGATTCTGAGGTGCCCAGGGACAAGTAGCTCCTTCTGCTTTTCCTCTTCACATCAAAGAGCTCTCTTTACTTCAGTCCTCTGTATAGGACACCTCTAGTTAGAAAGGAACCTCAAAGAAGGGAGAACAGCTGGATTTCAAGCAAGGGCACCTTGTAAGCACTCAGACCCAGGCTCCATTTACTCCAGGGAGGGGCACAGCCAGGGATCTGTTTCCATGGGTACTGGCAAGATTCCCCAGGAAGGAGGCAGAAAGACAAAGGAATGTACACTCTACCTCTGTTAAAGAACGAAACTGCCCACCAACTGTGAGGTAGGCAGGAGAGAAACAAAGCAAGGGACCCTTTCTGGTACTGGATATGGTCATTGTTTCCCAAGCATGAGCTTTTATCTAACAACCTCCCCAAAGCTAGCTGGAAGTTCAGGGATGCACCTACAACTCAACTCTCGAACAAGTCAAACTCTGGGCCTTGATTCTCTGTTTGTGCCTCCCAAATGATCTACAAGTATAACTGGGAAACAGTTTTACCCAGAAACAAACCTGGATTCCTTAGTACTGGCTGCCTATCCCAGAGGCTCTGTGGGTGACTGCACTCTCTGGGTTCACTAGCGATGTCTGTCTTAGTTGTGGAAGGCAAGAGTGTGACAGCTCCTACTTCTCCTATTTGCTTGCTAATCCAGAGTCAACTTGCCTTGTTTGGTGTGTATGGAGCCAGAGGCCTGGAGAAGTAACATGAGGCTATGCAAAAAAGCCACACATGAGAACAGGAAATCAAGCCATTAAAATGTCCTGATACAAGAAATCTAACCTTTTGTCACTTGGTCAATTTTAGTCCTCAGGGCTCTCAGAATTTGAGTTGTGGTAGAATTTTACAAAACACCTCAATCCACTGTCTCATATTGAATCTATATTTGAGTGATAGACCTGTCTGGAGGCTGGGATCAGACAGGTGAAGTCACACTCCAGCTCACAAAAATGATACAGTAACAAAACTAGGAGGAAAACTCAAGTCAATCTTTCCACCTTCCAGTCAAACTGGTATCACCCCCAACAGTATTTGCAGGCTGCAGCTGCAAAGGATAACACACACACACACACACACACACACACACACACACACACACAGAGAGAGAGAGAGAGAGAGAGAGAGAGAGAGAGAGAGAGAAAGAGGAAGGTGTGGAGAGAGAATACACACAGCACACGGAGAGGGCAGTGGGAACAGTGACTCACCATGTGCCCTTCACCTCACTTCTGATACTTGGAAGAAACAGTCAGTGGACAATAAGACACCATCACCAGCAGGGCCACTGGAGCCTACTCCTGCAAAGACTTCTCATCCAAGTTAATACCATTCATGTCTCTAAAAGGTAGCTAACAACACCCTTTTAGTACCTACAATAAATAAACTAAATCACAAAGGGAACAAATTAGCCAGTAATTGTTTGCTGCAAATTATTTTCTCTGCCAAAGGATTATTTTCTCTTTACCCCAGGGTTCTTGTAAATAGCAAAAGCCCTTCCAGTATTTGAGAATAATCCCATTCACAAAGACTCAGAGTACACCCAACCTTTCAGAAGCAGGAGGCTGCGGGCTCAGTTGGGACTTGACAACTTTCCTGTGTAAGGAGTCAGGCAAATACTCGTAGTTGGTCTACAGACCAAGTATGTGGGTAGAGAGGGTGGATATGACCACAGGGGAAGGATGCCAAGGAAAGAGGGCATGGGCTCCAAAGTAATCCCCATAGGGGAAGCTGGAAAAGCTCCTGGAGGTCCTTGTTGAATTTCAGAGATAAACACTCATTAGGCTTGTGTGGATGGAGTGGCTACTGCACGCCAGGCATTATGCGAGGCATGGGGTGAGATGAGGAGCAAATCCAACAATTTCTGTTTTCCCTGAGGCACAGTGGGGTGGAGAGGTCCAGATGGATGTCAATCAAATAGCCACACAAAGGGGTATGTGTTCTAGAACAGCTCCTGACAAAGGCCCAGCCTGAGGCTCAGAAAGGCTTTGCTAAAAGTGGCCATTGACCTGAGATCTAAAGAGAAGTCACACAGCTAACCAGGCAAAGAAAGATAGGCAGCAAGTGGTCCTGGAAGAGGCCAGAGCATGTGGGAGGAAACCTAGGATGAGTGGGGAACTGAGAGAAGGCAGCGAAGTGGCTGGAGAGCAGACAGCAAGTGCAGCCGGCTAACAGATGATGGCTTGTCTGCCGTGCTACAGGTTTTATACAAAGAGCCAGGGGAAGCCACCGGAGGGTGTAAAGCAGATGAGAACTATGGCCAGCTTTAAGTTCTGAAGGATAATCCTAGACTTTTAGCAAAGAAAGGCCAGTAAATGGAAAGGTGAGTGTGAGCAGCCAACGGTGAAACTATTGCCCAGGGCGGGAGATGGTGGTGACTGGACTACAGTGACATCACTGAAGAGAAGGATTCAAGAGCAAGAGAAAATTACACTGTTAGGACGTGGAGATGGTTTAAGGTGGAGACTAGACAGGACACATCAGAAACACTGCCCAAGAACCCACCTGGGTACCCGGGTTGAGCAAGAAGCACACACTGAGATTAGTACACTGGAATGTGAGGTGGCAGGCCAGGATTAAAGGTCAGAGTGCAACCTTAGATAGCACTGAATTTTAGATTTTTTTGAGACAACCACATGGGGAGCCTGAAGGGCCACAGCACCAGACCCACAGGAAGACAAAGGCCTGGAGAGCCCTAAGGTCCCTTCCCGGGGGTTGGATATTCAGAGACAATTCTTATGACTTTACACGGCACATCTTTCTCCATAGCCTCCTCCTTTTGATCTTTGAAACCTGCTGAGGTGGTGATTTCACAAAGAGACTGCCAGATAGAGGTGCTTGGCACAGAAGTCAGAGACCTTCTACAGGAGGAAAACCTCAGTCTTCTTTCCCTAAAGTAGCAGCAAGAGGAAGGAGCTCCTAACCTGGCATTACCAGGCAGGAGTTGAGCTTTCCTGACGTCTCTGGGATGGGGCAAATTGCTGTCTCTTAGGAGTACCTGAAATACAGTCATGCTAAGAGACAAGACAAGGGTTTGCGCTTAAGGGATGCCAGCATCCCTGGTTCCCACGTGACTGTGCCCTAGTCCCAGGATCTCTGTACACCTAGCTGCAATAGCTCCCTTCACCAGGCACTTGCCTCAGAGGACAGGGCACAGGGCCTTACTGCACTCCTTCATCTGATCTGCACAGCAATGCCCCTGGGTTAGAATCAGAGCTCATGAAAGATGCAGATACAGAGGCTCAGAGAAGTTAAGGAGCTTACACAGATAGGGAGGTATGCTGCTGGAATTCCAACTTCTGACAATATAAAAGCCTCTACTTTTTCCTCTCCTCAACCCGTATTTACTCTGGCAGTTGATTCTATGTGAGAAGAGCCTGATACCAAAGTACTATTAGAAATGTTAGTAACACGAATAGAAACAATCAGGAAATAGCATTTCAGTAAAACTATAATATGAATGTAATAAAGTTAAAATAAATATATAACCATAGCTATAACCCACATAAGGGAATTCAACAGCTCTTTACCAAAAGGAGAAAACATCGGGAAAAAAATCTGTTAAGAAACAAGTTTGTAGAAATAGAAGATAAATTGTGTATGCTTTAAGGGTATTTAATGTTTTGCCAAAGTGCCTTTCTGAAATACCATGGCCATTTCCACCTAGTGTGATGTGACAGTGCCACTCCACCATCCTCACAGATAAGAAGTTTGTTCTGATTCTCAGAAGTCTTCCACATTCTTGGTCCTTCATGTGGTACGCATGTAAATTTTCTGTCTCCTTTATTATTCTCTACATTTTTCTAAAAATTCAACTTTAACAATCTAGTTCAGACACTGGTTTAAATCTATCACATGCAGCAAAACTCAAAGGATCTTTAATCTGCAAGGACAGCTCCTTGAAGGATCTTTGCTCTATTCTCCAAATTTGAGGTTTCCACCATATCTGAGGAGTGACAGAAAAGGACCCTCTGAAGGGCAGCAGGCCTACCATGAACCCCTTAGTTCACCTAGAGTGGCAGGTAGTAACTGGTGGCTATAGGTGCTAAACCCATTCCACCCACAGCAAAAGACCTAACACTGTCTCCAGAGCCCTGGAGCCAGCTGGGGGTGTCTGACCCTTGCTTGGGATGCTCCAGGTCCAAAGCTCAGCATCCAAATAAGAGAATCACAGAGGAACTAGCCACATCTTCCTGGAAGCCACCTCCTCTTCAAACTCAGAAAGGATTCCGAGTTCACCACCTGTTCAGACACAGCTCTACACTCATTCCAGCCAGGTCCCCATTTCACAGACACATATACCAGCACATGTCACCAGAGGAGGAAGTGACCAAGATGAGCCTGTGCAGCTCAAGCTCCTCACAGTCTACAACACAGAGCAAGAAAATTGAGGCCTGGTCTTCCCTCCACTCCACAAGGAAATCTAGAGGTCAACAACAAGCCTTCCAAAAACACTTTCCTTGTCTTGCCCTTCACATACCTGAGGGAAAATGACCCCACAAAGAAGCTGAGAAGCACATCATCCCCAAATGATACAGAGACGCTGTGTAAGAGGGTTCTCCCACAGTGCTCCACACTTCCCCCTCTGTCATCACAAAACTGCAAGAGGCTGCCACACAGGGAGATGAGCCCTAAGACAGGAGTGGGTACTGCATGAAGGTCCAGGTCTTGTGGAATCAACTGTCCCTGCCTGGGACCTCAGCACTTAGTCAGAGAGGCTCTACAGGTGGTAAGATCCAATGCCCCAGACTATGACCTACCCAGGCCAGGGTCAGCGGAGCCAGGTCACAAGTCTTCTTTGCAAATCAAAGACTTACTCATTCTCAGAAACAGGCCCTCTGAAACCCCTTTTGACTCTGAAGCTTTTTCTCTCTCCCTTTCCTCATGCTGCCCAGCTATGCAAACAAAGGTACGTCTGGAGAAGAACGGTGCTCATATTTAATAACGCTCAAATCTGGCTCCACATGTGGCTATTGTTAGGTAGATTTAAACAGCAATTACAGAGGTCCCTCCTTCCTCCTCAGCAACAATCTGGGCCCTTAATCCAGCTAAGACCCAGAGAGTTTAGGGCTGAGCTCACTGAGATGAAGGTACCAGTTTAAGCACAGCCTGCTCCAGGGTGAATAGCTGGAAGACAACGGCTCTCAAGTTTGTTCCCACTTGCCAGCAAATAAATAAATAAATAAATAAATGGGAAGGGTACACAAAGAAGGGGCTGCATGGAGACTCCCTGGTAACGTGACTTGCAGGGAGCTTGTGTGGCATATTTGCAGAGCTGTTTGGACCAGAAATTTTGGGACAGACTAAAATGTGCCCAAAAGTCC
Source organism: Ctenodactylus gundi (assembly GCA_004027205.1). Taxonomy (NCBI): domain Eukaryota; kingdom Metazoa; phylum Chordata; class Mammalia; order Rodentia; family Ctenodactylidae; genus Ctenodactylus; species Ctenodactylus gundi. The sequence goes on along the minus strand of PVKB01006183.1, from coordinate 12,544 downwards.
CACTGAGATTGAAAGGTAGGGATTCCTCTTTCTAGAATACTTGGCATTTGAGGCTGCCCATGGTAGAAAATAAATTTCCTTAAAAACAAAAAACATGGTTAGAAACGAAGGAATGGAAGAGGAAAGGGCCAAACAAAATGCCTCAACTTTACCATCCACGTTTCCCCCTTGCCAGCAACCCCACTGGGAATGCCCTCCCTGCTGGCCACTTGTCAGAAGCCCTCCCTCCTGTGAGGTCCAGCTAGAAGGCTCCTGCTATGTTCCTGCAGCACAGCCCTCCACAAAACACACATGCTGTCCATGCAGGCTGGTGGGGCTCCTGGGCTGTTTGTCCTCTGGGCACCAGAGTCCCAACCCAGTTGGGGGAAGAGATAGTGAAAGACCAAAGATTAAAACTTCTTTCTGCTAGTCTGGACTAGCTCCTCACCACCACCATCATCTAACACACAGTAAGTGTACATATTTATGGGGTAGAATGTGGCATTTCGATACATACACACAATATATAGTGATCATATCAAGGTGACTGGCCTATCACCTCAACCATTAATCATTTCTGTTGGTCACACTTAGAATCTTCTCTACTAACAACAAGAAACACACAGACACTACAAGAGGAAGAGAGAAAACCTCTATGTCGTCATCCCAGTGTCAGGGGTGGGGAAAGCAGCACTATGGATAGTGCAGGGCACTGAGGGACTCATAATTAGTGGGCCTTGAGGACCTAGAACTGTCTAATGAATTAGCACCTCTCCAGCCACCCATCCTTCCTGTCTAGGATTTCCAGCTGGTTTTCTGATTATTTAAGTCCACTTTAGATCTGTAATCCCAGCATTCTAGGAAGCTGAGGATGGTCATGAGTCTAAGCCCAGCCTGGACACCTTAATGTCTTAGTAAGATCCTGACCCCAATTATTTTTTAAGAAAAGGCATGTGACATCAAGCACCTCAAAAACAAAAACACAAATCAACAATGAAAACTATCTGCTGTCAACTATGATCTTGGACAAGAGCCCATTTCGGTCTAAAGAAGCAAAAGGACAGCAGCTAACCTGTACTGAGCTACTCATCCTGCCAGGCAGCCACCATCCTGGAGACACACACAAACACCAGGCTGAAAAGCAGTGGCTCAAGACGACACAGACCTGGACTGGAATCCTAGCTTCACCACCTAGAGGCTGAGTGACTCTAGGGAAGGTACTGCATCCTCTGAGCCTTCATTTTCCTCATCAACAAGGTGACAGTAACAATCCCATGTTTACAGGGTTGCCGTGATGACTAAATGAACTTGCCGCGATTCCAGAAACGTGGTCCCAGGCCCCAGTGCTTCAGCATTATCTGGGCACTCATGACAAGGGCACATATTCTACCTCAGACCTCAGCCATTTGCACCTCACAGTTCCCCCAGGTGTGTCTGCTATACTAGCAGTTGACACTCACCTGTGGGCAGGTGATTAAGAACAAGCTTCTGGCCAGTGAGCTGCAGGCAAATTGCTGGAATCACCATTGGACCCTCCAACTCCCCCCACCCCCAACACACACTGAACCCAAGGCTTACGAGTTAAGTCCTTTCTCCAAATCTAAACTGCTAGAAGAAGCCACATTACAAAACTTTAGAGGCCATAGGTGCCCACCCCTGCTGCCTTCCCTTTAAAGCTCAGATCCTAAAGCAAAGTAAGAATAGATGATTTGATGGGCTCGAGGGAGGCCAGTATGGGAGCATCCACAAACCTGCCACCTCAAGCTGCAAGGAAAGCAGAGAGATAAGAGATCATCCCTCCGAAATCACGAGGGCACAGAGCCTCGCAGGCAGAAGATTCCATTCCTGAGGAACACAGAACACAGGTGCACACAAGGGGCTCCCTGGGGCCCACCTGCTGGGCATAGCCGGGAGCACCAAGGCGTCTCAGCGCTCACAGGTGTCTGAGCTAAAAAGAGAAAGGCATCTGTTTCTCTGAGTATTTTCGGAACCCCCCCGCCCCCCACAAAAAAATTTTTTTTCAATGATCAGCTGTGGAGAAACATCGTGGTTTCCTCCGCAGGCCTTGGTTTCTCCACCTGCAGCCAAGGACAGCAGTAAATGCCAAACGACCTGTAGCCTGAGGAGCCACTGGTGCCCCCAGCTGCATCCCCCCAAGGCCTCAGCGCTCCCTCCCGGGCATGGACGTGTCCTCCCGCTGCACAGTCTCGCTGCGATAGGCACTTGCCTGTAAGGAGCAGTAGCCACCCCAGCAGCAAAAGCAGGCCGGAGCCCCAGGCTGCTAGGCACGGAGGTGCTTGGCTAGAAGAAAGCACGGCCATCCATTGCAGTTTGGATCTGGAATGTTCCCCTAAACCTTGTGTATTTGGATGTTGTGGGTTATCTGTGGATTTCGCCCCCCAACTCCAGCTGTTAGGAGGCGGGGCCTGTCTGGGAGGGGCGGGGCTGAGGGCGTGGCCTGGAAGGACGTGCTCAGAGCAACTGTTCTCCGCAAGACCTTTCCAGCATTGTCGGCAGCCCACCGAAGGACTGAGTAGAAAGGACAGAGACTTCCTGAAATCTGAGGTCAAAAGAAAAACCTTCCTTCTTATAGGATGTGAGTGTCAGGTATTGTGTCCTAACAACAAAACAGTAGCTGAAACAAAGCCTGAGGAAGTATTCCACAGCGAGCTTGCCGAAGCCATTAAAGGCTGCTGTTTCTCCATGGCTTGTCACTGACGCAGAATCGTCACCCACAGGCTCCTCTTTCTTTTGGGAAAAGATTCAGATTAAATTTAGTGTGCCCTAGCCCTCAGCTTGGCAAGCCGTAGGCCCCAAGCAAATGTTTATGTAAAAATACACATAAAGACACATACTCCTTGTCCTGCCCTCTCCCCACCTGCCGTAAACCTGACTTTCTTATCAAAGCCGGTGCCAGGCTGCCTCTGGTCCTACAGTTCCTCCCTGATTTGTTTCTCCCACACCTGCACTCACCACCTCCCAATCAAGTTGCTGATTTTTAACTCCATAAGGAAACCAAGTTCTGCCCTATCTCTGGGCCTTTACATGCGCTGGTGCCGCTTGTGACACTTGGCGGGGCTCTTTCTCAGTCTCTAGGCCTCAGGTCAAAAGTTACCACCTCAGAGAAGTCACTCCAACCAGACTAGGTCTCTCCTGTCACTATTTTTCTCTTTAAAACTTGCCCTTTTCTGGTAGTTTCTTGTGTTTTGTCCAACTGTGCTCTCCCCTCCAGAGAAATATTGATATTGCCAAGGTGGTGACCACAACTGTCCCCTCACCCTGTACCCCACCATCTGGCACACTATAGGTACAGGATAAACATTTGTAGAATGGGTAGGTAAGTGAATGAGTTGCTAGAGAGAGAGAATGAGACAGACATAAAAAAAACCCCACCATGAATATCATCCAAAATCAGCGAGAATCACCATGTTTCCTGGTTGTGGGGGAAGATGGTGTGCAGGCCGGGCGGGCTCCTGACCCTACACAGATTGTGCAAGCAGGGAAGGGTGGCACTGGAGAGCTCACAACAAACTGGCAGTGACATTCTGCGCTGCCCATCAACAGCTACCCCAAACCACTAGCACCCCACACAGCCAGTGGCCCATGACCACCAAATGCAGGCTGAGGTCTGAACACTAAGAAAGACGACCAGTTCCCTGTCCACTCACCTGTACCTTATCAAGGCCTACGGCAGGTCAGGGTTTAAGGTGGAGGAAGGGTACCAGGAGAGGACAGCAGCCACCAGCACCATGTGCACCCCACAAAACAAACCCCTAGTAGGAACCTGATCTTATTACATGTAACAAAAATGCAGTACCCTGGTTGGGGGCACCTGAGAGAACATCAGGCTCTGCACCCATCCCCCTGGACAGACCCTAACCAGTATTTCCAGCTTGTGAGCTCCTCCAGGCAGTCGTCTGCCAGATGGCACTGGATTCTCATTGTAACATTTGCCTTTCATGGGAGTATGAGCTTCTCCTTCCCGGACTTATATTTGAAACAAGTGGTGATGGATGTTCATGCTAATAGGAAGACTAACAGCTGGTCATCATTTATTTACGCAAAGAGCCTCACACTGGAAGAAACTCCTGCACACCGCATCACCAGCTAAGAACCCTTCCATCACCACACAGGCCTGTGGTGTGTGGCTGTCTGCTAAACTAAAGCCAAGGTTTCCCCCATCGGCCTCTGTGCCCACACAGGTCCCTTGCCGAGAAGGGGACGAGGAGGAGATTTCTCCCTGCATTTGTGTCCTCACGCACTCTGTGGCCCTCGCCTGGAGTATTTGTATACAGCTCCAGCCTGCTTGCAGCCAGCGATGTCCATTAGCAGGATGTAAATAGCTCTCAGCTCTTCAAAGGCCAGAGCAAGCCATTCTGTGAGGTCTGAGTCAGCCTGCCAGGGTCTCACATTTCAAGCCTTATTCATCTTCATGATAACTTCCATAAAGGGCTACAGCCGCCTTTTTGGTATGCAGAGCCTGCCTACAGCACCCCCAGTGGGATTTTCACAAGAAATTTGACATTCACTGAGCTCCTGCTGTATACACCATTCTTTCCCAGTCACTCTGGAAAAAAGATTTTTCTCTTTCCCAGTAGAAAACACATATATTCTAGGGAATAAGGCACATATAGACAGGAAATACCACAGGTCAGATCACACAGAAAACACAAGAAAACAAAGAAGGGTACGAATGGCAGCCAGGTGAACCCAAAGGGCCGGGACACAGAATTTGCAGTCAAAGAGATGACTTTGAATCCTGACTCTTCCTAACTGCATGGCCTTGGCCAAATAGCTTCAACTCGGAGCCTAGATCTCCTCATCTGTGACATGGAGAGGACAACGATCACTACTAGAGTCTCGTGAGGATTAAACGAGGCAGTTCTTTGGGCCTCACACTAAATGAGCACTCAGGAAACATCGGCTGGGGCTTACTGTGACAAAAATCCCTGCTAGAGAATGTCTGGAGTGGCCCTGTCATTCAGGGAAACTGAGACTGCATGGCTGTGGGCCAGGACACACAACGTGGGTACACAGGGAGAGTACAGGCTTCTCGTCACATCCTAACTGCAGGGAGGAACTCGGAGGAACATGGGCCTTGCACCTTGAGAGGTGACTACCACTGACTGCCTCGGGCAAAGAGCCACTGACTAGAAGACACATCTGTCACAAGGCACATTTTTACCTTTCCTCTCAAATACCCTCACAGCAGGACAAGCACACCAGGCATGAGTTATCATCTGCGGTCGGCAAACAAGAAAGCAAGCCTCAGAGAGGTTAAGCAATACACCCAAGGTCATGCATCAAGGCTCTAGGCAAAACTGGTACTCAAATCCATATCTTCCAGTCCCTGGGCCAGTCTTCACTGCCTTCCCTACCTGACTCTCTTACGACCAGAGCCAGCTACCAAACCCAAAAAAAAAAAGATCTTTCAACCAAGCATGACTCCATGGGAGCAAAAGATATATGGCATCTAGTGATTTCTCAGATCTTCCCAAGGTGACAGGAGAGCAACTAGGGTGATGATGAAAGTCTTAAGAGGACAGCTACTTGTCTTGAGAGTAAACAATGGAAGAACCTTCAACCATGTCCACACGGTGGAATATCAGCAACCAAATAAGGAAATGAGGCTGGTGCCAATGTGCCAGCGTGGAAAGAGCACTACCCAGGAGCGGAAGCATGAGGTGCTCATCAGGCCTGCCATGTGCTCTCAAGGATATTAACACCACAGAGAAAAATGAAACCACACAGTACAGTGGTCACTGCACACAGCAACAACTGCAAGACCCACACTCTACCAGGTCCCTCCAACTGCCCTCAGATCCCTTTCCCACCCTCAGGATCTGCTCTGGGACTTGTGTAGCTGACCTGTGGGGGAAAAAGGTACCAATGGGCTGCCTTGCCTTTGAGCCACTGGGGAGCACCAGTGAGGAAAGCAGAGAAACAGGCTGGAGTATTAATACTCACAGTTACTCATCAGAGGATCCAGAAACTGACCACTCACCTGGGACAAAGTATTTCTTTAGGTGCCCACTCTCTCTTCCTTCAGGGCCCACAGGCAAGAAAGTCATCGTGAGTGCCAAGGTCTGAGGGTTCACACTGTGCTTTCTGAACAGCCCTGCCTGCAACTCTACCTACTGTTCTTTAGTTAAATCTCTAATCATCCCAGGAGGAATGTAGCATTGTCTTCTCTAAGGCCACATCTGAACTGATAGCAGAGGTTTATGGGGTAGGGGTGGTGCATTGCTATCCAAGGCTCAGGAATCTACAGCAACTTCAGCCTTTGCAGTAATTCTGTGCTTGTGTGTTCACTTTTCATTCTGAAAATTTTTAAGTACATATGGAAATAGAATAGCATAACAAGGCCCCAGCTACCCACTGCACAGCTTCAACCATCATCAGCCCATGGCCAACCTCACCTCACCACATACTCACCTATTCCCCTCCCCCAGATCTTAAAGCAACTCTCATATACCCTGTAAGAAAACTGTCATTTCTATGTTATATTTCTATATTCTATACATTACTGTTACGGGTATTTAAAGTATAATTAAAAGCAAAAGCATTCTTGAGACTAGAACTTCTGAGTGTGAGGAGTCCCTATCTTTGTGTCGAGTTTGGATCAGATCAAGGTTTTATTCTGCCCTGCTGTGTCCCTGTACCATGGCTCAGGGGCTAACCAGGTGGCCACACCTTGGTGGAATGTGAGCTGGAGCCAACTAGCATTGGCTATTCTTGCAGACCTGGTCTGACTGTGCAAAGCCTTGCTGCTGAAACAAAACCACAGGGGCCGCTTCGCTGTTGGCTTTGCAGGAGGCAAGGGAGGGGTTGTAACTTCATGTTTACAAACTTCATTCCATATTGTATATGTTGTAGACCATTCTTCTCTTCCACTATATATGAAGATAGATCACAATTCATCACTCCTTTTTATTCTAGTTGGGAATCTGCTTGGCTTCTTGTTGGTAGTCATTACAAGTGGCATTGTTACAGACATTCTAACAGTTGTTTGATATTCCTAGGCATGCATGCATTTCTACTGCATGTACACCTGGAATTTAAGGCTGGATCATAAGAAGGCATATATTGACGTTAACAAAAGCTGAAAAACAATTTTGCAAATAACATAAGATTTCTGGTACAACAACCTTGTCAATATCCACGTATTTTCTGGGTGGGTTTTGTTTCTTTCACTACAATCATTCATGTGGATTTGTAGAATCTCCTTGTGGTTTTAATTTGCATATACCTGAAGACTAATGAAGCTGAAAACTATCACATATCTTTGATCATTTGCATATCATTTTATAAAATACCTTTTCAAGTCTTTCATACGTGTTTATTACAGTTGGTTGCCTTTTTTCACTTTTAAAAGTTATGTATATATTCTGGATAGAAGCCAAGTATAAGATGTATGTTTTGCATGTGCCTTCTATGCTATAGCTTATTTTTGCATTTTCTTAATGATCTCTCTTAGTGAAGGGAAGTTTGGAAATTTAATATGGTCTAACTTATACATTTACTTTCTTGTGTGGTTAACAGCTTTTATGTCATATTCAAGAAATCTTTGCCTATACTGATGTCAGTTTTCATGAAGATTCTTTTAGGATAAATTGAGCAATAAAAGCCCTTAGGAAACAACTAACGGAGACACCCAATCTGCAGCTCCAAGAAGCAATCAGTGTGTGACCACCTCATTTAGAAGACAATCTCCTGATTTTATGATTGCCTTGTTAGCAGCTATTTGCGAGAAGCAGGGCTCAAGGTACCTGCACAGGTAAAAACAGAAGGCAACTCAGCCAAAAACACTTCTCTTCAGAGAAAAATGCAAGAGCTCAGAGCACTATTTTATGCTTAATATATTACTAAACATTTAATAGTATGCTAACGACCAGCAAAGACAGTAAGTACAGGAATTCTTTTAAAAATAAAGCCTAATACAAAAATGTCACCATTAGAATAAACTTGAGAACATCATGCTTAGTGAAGTGAGTCAGAAGCAAAAAATGAAACATCGAATGGTCTCTCTGCTGATATGAGAGACCAAGACCACAACTATCTCATGGAACTTAAAATGAAAAACAAAGTGAACCAGGTGGGTAGGGTGGGGAGGGTATGGGGAGGGACAAAAGGAGAGTGGGAAAGTCCTTGCTACTGTGACAAGATATGCATGTGCACAAAATGCTCAACTTCATTGTAAACCTAAAAATTTGCACTTACACATATCAATAAAATGGAGAAAAAATGGTACCATTAGAAACAGAAGCGGATTCTACAAGATAAATGTTGTAGCAGGAGCAGCTCTCTGTCCACAGAGGTCCCTCACCAAAGAGAGACCTGCATCTTATCCAGTGTGAATCTCTCCAAAGGCTCCAACAGCATGCCTTTCTCCCACTGAGAATAATAAATGGAAGTGACTAACATGCTTAGTGGCCTCATCAGCACCAAATATATTAATCCAAGTAATCTTAAAAGCATTTGTTGAAATGATGAACTTTCCTTTGAAAACCAATGTGTTCACTGTTTAAACAGCAGTAAGTCTGGAAGGGCACGGTGGCCTCCTAAATCCAAGTCTCGCCTCACAACTTGAAAACAAAATAAAACTAAGATCAACAAGAAAAAAAAAAAACTCTACACATGACCCATGACTTTGACTTTGGCAATACTGGGAGCCAGATAATACTATAAATTTTAAGTTACATGTAAGTAGAGAAGTAAATACCAAATCCCAACACAGCACCCAACACTGCTGTAAGCCTGCAGCTGGCGAGGCAAGAGTGGGAAGAGGAGGAGAGAGCCTGGAAAGTCTATTGGGAAAAATGATAAGGGAATGGAGGACATTGAAAAAAAGCATAGATAGGATCACCCCAGTAAAGTTCAACATGAAATGCAAAATAATGAACTTCAATCTGAACCTTAGTAGTTCACAGACCAGTGGATGAAGGGTAGATACTTGAAACTAAGCAGTGTCAGGAGAGGCAATGTCAAAGCAGGAGAAGCATGAAATAAATAAATAAAACAGAAATGTTGCTCCTTAGATGTGCAGCAGCGAAAAGGAAAAATAATCTCCCACCACCACCACACCATAGAATAAACCGTACTTCACTTTAGAGACAGAAGAGGGCGCACGTGAAACATGTACGCGCCACAAAATCTCTATGAAGGGCAGGAACTCAGACTAACTCCATACGGAGCTACTGTGAAAAATAAAGACAACATATGAATCAAACATTTCATATAGTGAGAATTCCCCACCCCTGGAAATCAGCGGTGAAGCAGGAATCAAGTAGGGTGACATTCCAAACTGAATATCATAAAACAAGTACCTGAAGACTTTAAAAAAATCAGATATGAACATTAAGAACAGAAAAGGGCTAGTAACTCAGAAATGCAATGAGCGTTGACAAACTTCAGAAAATAAACTGAAGAAAAAGTCAAAAACTATCTCAGAAATGAAGACTAAATTACAAGGTATCCAAGAAAAGAGGTTCAAATAAAAATTTAGTAAGAGAAATTAAGAAAGGTAAAAAATAAAAACAGAATAAAATGATTAAAAAAGAATTGAAAACAATCAGTAGCTGGGCATCGTGGTGCAAGCTGAGAACCTCAGCACTCTGGGAGGCTGAGACAAGAGGACAGCGGATTCAAGCCCAGCCTGGGCAACTGAACCTCGCACGATCCTGTCTCAAAATAAAAAGGTTAAGAAGAGCTGGGCGGATGTGGCTCAGAAGGCTCTGGGATCAATACTCAGTTTCATTTTTAAAAAGGGGAGGGCAGGGGAGAGCAGTAAGAAAGTGGGTGAAATAGAAGACAGGCAAAGAAGGCATAACATGTATAATTGGAGACCATGAAGAAGAAAAACAAAGCGATGGCATAGAAATATTGGGAAATATAATCTAAGAAAACTGTCCAAAAATAAGATAAATCCTAAATCAATGTATTGAGAAGGCCTCCTGGGTGGCTTGGAAATTTGATCTGGAATGACCAACTTTGAGATCATACTCAAATGAAACTACTAGAAATTGATGACAAAAAATCACAAGGACCTCCAGGAAACGAGATTAAGCTCTCATTCAGATAAAAAGAAATTATACTGACATCACACTTCCTGGAAAAAGCGCACACAGAACTGGGCGAGAGTGACTAAAGCAGCATTTCAAGGCAATCAAGGAAAGAAAGCACAAGTCAAGGATTTCCTTTCCAGACTTTGCCCAGCCACATGTTGGCTGGTACAGCCTGTTAGGGGGCTGATGGTGAGCATGGCGTGTATTAATTATAGAGCTGAGATGAAATGAGTGAAGTCACAAAATCAAAAGATTCCATGAACATGACATATTCTGACAAAGAATGTAAGGTTAAGGTTTTTGTTTTGTTTTGTTTGAGAATCTGTAGCCCAGACTGGTCTTGAACTCATTGTGTAGCCCAGACTCGCCTTAGACTCACAGCGATCCTTCTGTCTCAGCCTCCCGAGTGCTGGGATTAGAATGTAACCTTTAATATAACAGCAAAGAGGAGAAGCGGGGAAAAAATAAAATACAGTTTAACTGCTAATGGTTATTTAGGTAATAGGTGAGAGTCAAAGGACAGCACACAAAGCTGGCAGACCACACAGCAAAGGTTAAGACACAGGGGTGCTAAGGCACTGTTTTTTAAAAAGTATAGATACAATGACACCCATTAGCTCAAACATAAAAATCATTCTAAACACAAAAGAATTTTAGGTAACAATGAAAATACATCAGTAAATAAAACACAACATATACAGCTCCCAGGCAACATTTCACTTACTGGGGAAACCCTAGACAGCTTCCCTCTAAGAGAGGCATAGACAGATACTTCCCACCACTAACATTTTACTGAAATTATAAGCTAATGCAATTAGGCAAGAAAAGCCAAGGAGAGGCTTGCGATATGGAAAAAAATATAAGGAGGAAACCTAACTCCATGCAGAGAATACAGCGACATATTTAGAAAAATAATAGAGAACACATGATAAAATGTAAAACTTTTCAGAATCTCTTCAAACCTATTGGGCTACAGGAAACAGTGGGTTTTTCACACCTGTGCCTGCACTCAGCGTGCTGCGGTGGCACACGTTAAGTAACCTCTGGGAAACCCCACAGCACATTCAACTGAGAAGGACAGTTAGAGAGCAAATTATGTCTTAGTGCCATTGTGAAAATGGTTTTGACCTATGAGTCCACTAGTAGGATCTCAGGAACCTCCAATGACACCCAGATCACATTTGAGAGCCATTGAACTAACTCAGACGAGGAAATAAGTTGGCAGGATTATACAATATAAAATAAATACTAAACTTCAGTAGCCTTCATAGGCACAGATAATAACTAAAACTGTATAATATTATGGAAGAGAAATTTCACATACAATAGCAGCAGAAAAGCAAATTCCTAGGAATAAACCTAACGAGAAATATTGAAAACGTATATGAAGAAGACGACTGTAACACATTTTTATAGACTTGAGTCAAAGAAGGACTTCCCCTAGCTCCAGGTCAGGGTATCTCAATGCCAGTAAGATGTTAATTTACTTAATTACAACTTAATATGATCTCATCAAAAGTTCTAAACAGTTGGAGCTAGACAAGTTAATACCAAAGTTCATGAGGAAACATTCACGTGCAAGAATAGGCAGGACAAAGCTACACGGAGGGAATTAGACCCACCATGTATTTTTAAATTTTACAAGGTCTCCATAATTAAGGGGTGTGGTAATAGTATAGTAATAATGAGGCCAGTAGAACAGGACAGAAAGTCCAGAAATAAAACCAACTATGTGTAGAAAGCCAGGATATGGTAATGATGTCATCTTGATCACTCAAGCAAGGATCATCTTCCCATAAATGATACTGGCACACTGGGCTGACATTTGGAGGGAAAAAAGTGAAGTTATACCCATTCCTCTCATTGTGCAAAAAAAAAAAAAAAAAAAATGTAAAACCCAAACGACTGAGAAATCTTAGAAAATTAAACTGAACTACTTGTAGTACTCGAATAAAATATAATTAAATTTTACAATCCAACTGTAGCTAAACTTTTTGACAATTATTTAAATGTTGCATAGCAAAAAAGTCCACAAGCAAAAATCAGAGGGCCAACATCAAACTGGGAGAAGATATTTGCAGTACACATCACAGATAAGTAGCTAATGAAACAAAAAAGGGCTAGAGGTTGTTGCTCAATGCAAAGACCTTGGGTTCAATCCCTAGTGTTGAAAATAAAAGTACCAAAACAGAAAAAAAAGTCTCTCTGTCCAAATCCCTTTAGCTCTCTCCTCCCTGAGTCTCTGGGGATAAGCAATTTTATTGTTTTTCTCGTTTTGTTTGGGTTTTTTTGGTCCCATGTTTCCTTTTTTTTTGTAAAAATAAGCAAACACATGTATACGTTTTTGTGGATCTTTGACTTCTGGAACTTTATCCAGCTTCTACAGAACCAAAAATCAAATCAAATCAACCAGGATGAGAGGAACAGAATACTAGATTTGAAACTGAACAAAGCAAATCGATCAAACCAAATTTCAGATTAATCTAATCATGAGAAAAAAA
>PVKB01006182.1:0-70984 GCA_004027205.1 Ctenodactylus gundi | reverse complement strand
ACTGAATAATGCTCACATGTTCACACCAGCATCCTTATGCCTTTCATACATGAGGCTTTTATCACTGTTCCAAGACAAGGGCCCCAAAACAATTAAACAGCTGGACTGAGATGCAGGATCAACTCTACCTGGCTCCAGATCCCAAACACCTTTAGACCACAGGGCTCACTGAGGTTTACACTGGCATTTTTTTTTTTTTAGGGCAGAACTTGTATTCATCTAGCATTTTCCATTAGTAATAACCTCCTTGAGCTCTGCCCCCAAAACACTGCATAAGGACTGGAGACGAGAACTGAATGTAAGCAATTTAGAACCAGGACATGCTTACTTCTCAGCACAGTAAACTTTCTAAAGTTATATATATGGTACCCCAATGGCATGTAAAATTTTTCTCCCTGTTGGTATTCATAAGCTAATTGTGATTTCCAACATAAAATTAATTGCCCTTCTTAAAGTAATATCTCATAGTGAAACTAAGAGTCAAAGAGACAGTGCACTCACTGAAAATACATTTCAACTCATTATACTTTAGCCAAACAGCTGAGTATCTTATAAATTTGTTAATGAATTTTAGCTAGTTGAGACGCTTCCTAATATTACAACTGAAATGCTCCAATGTGGCCATCTACCATAGCACATACAGAATTCATGGTCAGTCACTGTATCTCAAAGCCTGAACCAGTAATTCAAATCTCTGGCTGTCACTTGAATCTCCTAGGAGTCTTTTAAAAATCTTCCATATCCACCTTAAAACTGAACTGAGTTTAGAATTTCAGTTCTAGAACCCACAACCTGTAGTTTCAAGTTCTGCATGTGAACACAGTTCCAGGGCAAGCCCAAATATTATTGTAAGTGAACAACTTCTGTTGAGCTACTTGAAAGGAGTTTCTTAACTGAATACAAACGTGTGCTGATGGCAGCCTGCCACTACTCAAGCTCTGTCTTGTACTTGCTATGCTTTGCTGGCTACAACATCTACTGCTCTTCTTGTTCCTGAAAATCAGTTCTCATCCCACAACTGCTGTCTGTACCTTATGCCTAGGTGAGGATTACTGCGTGAAGAGAACTTTAGTGAAAAAATTCATTGTGAAAGACTGAACCCATTCCAGTTATCAAGTTGATGTAAAAAGCGATTCATGTAAAATCTGATTTAACATACAGCCAAGAAAAACACCAGAGTATTCAAATCCCACCCATGAGAATATGAAAATTCTCTAAAACAAAATTAAAGTTTGCTCTTATGTTAAGGTAGAATCTTTGTGCAAATATCTAATTAAGTTTTGCTCATGTATAAAGCATATGAAGCTACGAACGAAGCTTTCCTGCAAAGTTCAATAACTAATACACAGTAAACAGTTACATAACAAAACACCAATGCTCATGCCCTCTACACTCTACCAAGAGAAAAGCATTATCTTACGAGCTAAAGTTGTAGATTAACTTGTAATTTTTACAAGTATTTCATGAAGTTCACTTTTTAATATATGCAAAATAAACACAATACTGTAGACCTTTTTATTCAACTTCAAGAATCCTTGATTATGTGCTGACCTATCTTTTCCCCTATTTTTATTTATATATATATATATATATATATATGCAATATAAAACATGGGTATTTTGTGCACATATATATCACATTAACATTACAATCCCCCACCCCCTTTTTTGGCCCTCCACACTCTCTCCAACCCCCTTACTCCCACAATCACACCCACTGGGTTCTATAGAATGGCTGTATTCTGAGTTTCCCAAATCAGAGAAACTATGTGATTAGTTAGTGTGGGGGGGGGGGTGTGATATCTAAGATGGCGCCCACCGGAAATCCTGGGGGCGGCCACCTTGGGTGTTTTCCAAGGAAGATGATTGGGCCAAGCCATTTTCACCCTGGTGGACCGCACTTGATCCCAATACTGTTGCTGCGAGTGCCCAGCGCCTGCCTGCATGGACATCTCGCTGATTGGCTTCACACCCACTTACGTAGACACCACGTCCAATCGCCTGCTCTCGCCTCCTTGACACGTTCTCCCTCTACTCTTGGGACGAGGGGGCCCTGCCGCGAGCTCACCTTTCCTCTCCTCCGGCCCTTGTGTGGTGGTAAGACCCCCACAAATATGTTTAATCTTCTGCTTCTGACTCACTTTAGCACTCAAATCACCACTGTTTAGCTCTGCTTCCCAACCCTAGTATGGGTGGCAGTGGCCATATCTTGATGCCTCTTCTCTGGGTCCAGCAGAGCCCTTCACTGGGACAACTGGCTAAAAGTTCTTTTTGTGTGTGTGTCTTAGTATATCTTTGTTGAGATCCTTTAACATAGCCTCACCCACCAGTCCACATAAGAAAACAGCTCTAACAATGAAATTCATAAGACTAGAAAATGTGAAAAAGAAAAAGAGAGAAGTTAAATTTCAAATTCCTCAGCTGAGTACTCAAAGGAAAGGTTTGTACATGCAAAAGACATTCAGGTTATCATTACATCTATTAGTTTTCTTAGGATACACTTATATGAAAGACTAACTGAATTACTACATTAAATGAACTTAAGTCTATATCACAAAAGTATATTACACATAAAGCAACAGATATAATGGCATATTCAGAATTTTTAAAACTTCCATAAATAATTTATTCACATTTCACTAATTACTAACATTTTGCCACATTTGGTATATCATTTTATCTGCTTACCCAAACAAATTCATGTATACATATTTTTAAAAGATTTTATATCAATTCTCTACATTGATATATCTATTATATTTTGTAAACTAATAATATTATTAAAAATAAAAATTATGGGAGGAAGTTCCTAGATTTTATGAGAAAGCTGGTAATGTTTTAGTAGGAAACCAACCAAATGATTCAAATACCAATCTGTTTCTTTGTTACACTTTATTTATGGCCTTTCTTCCACATTATTTAGTGCTGCTTTTCTCTGTGTGTCTCTCAAAGGTTCTTTCAATTATTTTCTGCAATGCTGGGCTAGTGGTCACAAATGCCTGTCCGATCCTGTAACACTCACTATCTCACAGGTTTCTACGGCTGCTTCTTAAAACTCAAATAGATTTCATTTGTTTTTCACAAAGAACAGTTTGTATGTCTTTGATGTTTTCTAAATGCTAAAATCCGACAAAATCAAAACAAGCCATTTTTTTAATCTTGGAATTTTGTACAACTTAAATTTTCTAAAATTTAACATTTGTTTACTTCTCTTACATTTTTCTTTACTGGCACGTCACTTTTATAATCTATGCTTCCAAACACTTATGTTCTAATTTCGACATATTGAATATCTCAAAAGTATCTTCCACTGCTCAAATTTGTTTTTTTTTTCTTTTTTAATTACTTTTCTGTCTTTTGCTTTTGTACTTTGAAGGAATTCAGAACTTTGTAGTGGGCTACACTGCCAGGTACCTTGTTGTTGTTGTTTTGTTATGTTTTGCTTTGCTTTCAGAAGAATATCGATAACCCAGTAGGTTACTCGGGCTTTTCTCAAACCTGTGAGTTTTCCAGAGTGATGGGATTTCAGAGTATGCACTACCATGCTCAGTGCTAATTTGCACCTTACGAATTGTCTTAGTCCATTTGTGTCACAAAGAGTAACAAAACTCTTCAGACCTGATTTTTCTCTTGGCACTTTGCAGGCTGGGAAGTCCAACATCAAGTCGCTGGTAAGTTCACTGCTGTTGGGAGACTCTCTGCTGCATCACCACACAGCACAATACAAAGCAGCGAAGAGGCTTAGTTTACATGCTCCAACTTTTCACGTCTCCAGTCCACCATCTAAAAGGCTGAAGTCTTTATGCCCTAATTATGCCCAAAATGCTATACCACAGAATATTAATGGCATAATGATAACACTACAATGTAAATTTGAGGATACAAACATGTAAACCACTGCATGTGTAGATTTGTTTTTCTTTACCTATAAATGTCATGGAAAATTTAAAACTATATAATACAATCTTAATTATGAGTGCTTTGCATTCTGTTGTATTCTTGATGAAGGTAGTCAATGTCACCAAAATCTAACATGCCTTTCAAATCTATATTATTCATAAGACATTTATTACATCTGATATTTAACTGGCTATCAAAATGTACTTCAATGAGAAAACAATGTTTTGTGTCTAAATATTACTGTTTCTCTAGAAAGATTATGTGCAGTGCTCTTATTAAGTCCCATGCCTAAACTGAAATGCAATCATAGCATAGCACATCGGACATGAAATGAACACCAAGATCCCGGGACGGTCACTTTATCCTGGCCCTAAAATCAACCCTAACACCAACAAATGGGAGCTCTCGCTTGACTCCTGGAATCCAAATATACCCAGAATTGTGCCTTGAAAAACCAATCTAACAAACTGCTAGCTCAGAAGGCATGTTCCAGTTTCCACATATAACAAATGAAAAAGCCCTATAGCTCTGCTGGATACGCTATAGATTTGACAAGCCAATCACAAAGAGAAATAAGGCACAGAAAACAGATAACAAAAATCCACATATTTGTACACATAGCCCATCAAAAGTGTTAACTGCATATCAAACAACACATATAGAGTAAATCTCAGAAGAACAAATGTAATAAGCAGCTAGTGGAAGTGAAAAGAAATATAGACACAGTTGCTGACTGTTGAAAGCAATGCTGACCTTGGGATTTTCGTCCAACCAGTTCACTAGCTGCTACAACGAAAAACAATCTCTTGAGAAATATACCCATATCTAATACCTCTGTAACACTGAAATATGCCTCCCTTATGCTACAGGGATCGAATGCAGGAGAGCTGTAACACCGAGCTCCAGCTATGGCTCTTTATTATGTGAAACACTGCCTTGCCAAATTGGCCAGGCAGGACCTGAATTTGTGATCCCTCTACCTCAGCCTCCCTCGGTAGTGAGACTACCGACATGCACCACCACTGTCAGCAGAATACAGCCTCATTACAGCTGCCGATTCAACAATCTACAGGATGGACAACTAGTTTAGGCCATACAGCATATGTAAATAAACTGAACTCAAACTTCTTAAAAGCAGTACACCTGGCCAGGGCTAGGGGCATAGCTCAGTGGTTAAAGCACTTGTCTACTAAGTCCAAGGTCCTAGATTCCATTCCCCAGTTATCACACAAACTGGGTGTGGTGGCCCATGCCTGTAATCCCAGCAGCGAGGAGGCTGAGATGTGGGTACTGCTGTAAAGTTTAGGCCAGCCTGGGCTATATGGTGAGCTCATGACGAGCCTGTACTATAGAGCAAGACCCTGTCTCAAAACAATATTACTTGCTGGCAATTTATCATTATCATTAATTTATAACTTGACATAGCTTTGTATGCAAAAAACAAAACAAAACAAAAAACCCTGTATAATATATAGTGTTCAGTCTTAATGCCTGATTTCTGGCACCCACTGATAATTTGGGAAATTCACTGCTCATTTGAAAAAGGAAACTAATACAATGCCTTGGGAACACATTTTTTATGTAAAAAAAGGAAACTAATTTAATGGGTTATTAAGTAATATAAGTAAAGGAAAAATTTACAACAAAATAGTATGTTTTTAAAATAAACTGTAATAACATTCGTGGTACAGTAACAACTGCCACATACTTCTAACATTCTTGTACTGCAAGTAAAAATAATTACCTTTTTTTCTTTTTGGAGTCAGGGTCTTACTCAGTAGCCCAGGATGGTCCTGAACCCACTTCACAGACCAGACTGCCACTGAGCTCATGGCAATCCTCCTGCCCCAGCCTTCCAAGTGCTGGGGTTAAAGGCATGGGCCATCATGCCCAGCTAGTATTTGGTGCTGGGAGATTGAACCTGGGGACTAAGCTTCCTCGACAAGCACTCTAATCACTGAGCTTCAACCCTGGCCCCAAAAGTAATTATCCTTAAATGTGGGTGGGCTGGCCTTTGGAACTCACTCAGCTAAAAGAACTCAGTATATTGACATCACTGGCATTATTATTGACAGAATAATAACTCAAAATAGAAACTGTTGAAACTTGGATTAAATACTATTTTGTAACTGAGTTACAGGGCAAGGAGAGTAGCAAAGTAATTAGAGTGCTGCCTAGAAAGGCCAAGGTCCTTGGTTCAATCCCCCAACACACATAATGGCTGGACATGATGGCACATGCATGTAAGCTCAGCACTCAGGAGGCTGAGGAAGAGGACAGCTGTGAGTTCTAGGCCAGCTTGGGCTATACACTTGGGCTACACAGTGAGTTTAGGACCAGCTGGGACTACAGAGCAAGGTTCTATCTCAAAAAAAGTAAATAAAAATAATTTCATTAATTATGACATTAAAGCACAATATTAGAATAGAATTGTTCAATTAAAAATATACAGAAGAAATTTCATGGCACTGAAAGTGGCAATAATTTTATATGACACCCATTACAGGCTGAAATCAAGAGACCACCAAACGCCAACTGGGGCAAGGTAAGTTTGTTTATTATTATGACCAGCTGATGGACTTCGATCGGCCAGGCTGACCCACCCTGGACTATGTGGGAATTTCTAGAGAGCAGCCCTGAGCAACCTTACCAGAGCACTTATGAAGGCAACAGAGGAGGAATTTTACATCATTTACATAGCAACCAATTATGATTTGACAAATAAAAATAAACACGTTTGGTGACCTATTAAATTTGGATGTCTTTGTCTCATTGGGGTGGGTCCCACTGTTACCAAGTGGCCAATCACAGTCTGGCATCTTTGGTGGGTGATATATGGCTTTTAGCACACCCCATTCTGACTGACTGCTTCATGTCTGGCTTCACGGCCACAGGAGTTAGTTATATTTTATGTTGGCTACCCAGCAGAGTTACAAGGACAGCCAGGAATTCACTGGGTACAATTTATCACACGATTAACACACAACCTGGTTACAAAAAACACAACAATTCGGGGTTGTGAAAAATTAGAGTTTCAAAAGTTCAGAGAATTACTGTTGTTAGGGTTGTAAAAGTCAGAGGTTTTCATAGCACCTTTACACTCGGCACAATTAACAGAATTAGTAGAAGATGCAGAAGTTACAGAAGTTTAACAACAGCAAACACATAGCTTGAATAATGGAGTCACTCTAGTCATCACAACAAGTCTGGATATTAATGACACTGTTACAACACCCAAAGAACAAGCTGCAAAATTAAAGAAATAATAACTATATAATTTGTCCATCAAAAGACAGAGTCAAAAACCAATGGACAGGATACAGTTAACATGCAGATACTTAAAATTAAATCAAAACTTCAAAATTTTAAAGTACTTAACAAAAAACCCCCAAACACATCTACTTCAAAGATAACTGATCAACACATAAAAACAATGTCCAACCATAACTGTTACTAAAAAAATAGAAATTAAAACTGCAATGTAATATTGCTTTCTGCACACTACAATGGTGCTGTGGGGCCAGGGGCGCAGAAAATAAGGAGCACTGGAAAGATGTTGAGGAGCTGGGACAATCATGCACTGCCTATGAAAAGGCCAAGTAAGAGAACCAGTGTAAAGGGTGCATGGAGATTACTGAAAATAATTCAACCTGGAATGTTCCTGTGACCTACTAATTTTGCTAATGAGTATACAGCCAAAATTATTTGAAAGCAGATACTACCACACATTTTGCACAAAGAATGAATGAACAAAATGTAGGTGAAAATATGGTATCTGCTGGATCACAGGAATGGTGGCACATGCTTGTAATCCTAGCACTTACAAGGCTGAGGCAGGAGGACTGCTGTGAGTTTGAAGCCACTATGGGTATAAAGTGAGTTCAGAATAGCCTGTACTACAGAGCAAGACCCTGTCTCAAAACAGAGGTATTGAGAAATGCAGTTTTTTTGCAAAAAAAAAAAAAAAAAGTTGAGAAAATAATTTTCTAAAATATGACTACATTAATTTCAAACACACCATCATGGAAAAAGACGCCTCCTGTCATAGAAAGAGACTTAGGACTGGAAAAATCACATTGGAACTATCAAGGTAAATAAAACCCAAGGCAGGACAAAGTCCAAGACTCTGACTGCCTGACCAACAGAACAAGAGAAAGGTATAGGACCTCAGGGAAGGAAGGTGCCTCCACCTTGTACGCTCTAACCTCAGGAGGCTGAGCAGGGAGAAAAGAACACGAACCCAGTGTCAAGCCCACCAAAGCCACACCTACTGCCTGGCAGAAACTTAAGGTTTCTTATGCAGACCTGAACTCATACATAAAGCTGCCAGAACAGAATGGGCATCAGGAAGACTTGAGCTTCGGTGGAGCAGTTCCAATTTTTAGCTTGCATCATTTCCTATCTTGAAGTGAGTCCAGGTTGCACCTGTCCTTCTCATAAGACCATGCAGACCCAGCAGCTGTGAACCTCAAGCACAAGCTAGCTTAGTGTTAGCCTAAGAAGTCAATGACAGTTCAAAAAGCTAACATGAAAAGAGAAAGTAGTAAGTGAATGACCTGAGCTTTTCTGATTCCAGCCTGCAGTTCCTGGAGCCAGCTCTTTGATGAAAATGGTATGTCAGCAGCTAAGGCAGGAGGAAAGGAGGGTGAGTTGGAGAGAAGAGCCGTTAACAATAACATCGG
Source organism: Ctenodactylus gundi (assembly GCA_004027205.1). NCBI lineage: Eukaryota > Metazoa > Chordata > Mammalia > Rodentia > Ctenodactylidae > Ctenodactylus > Ctenodactylus gundi. The sequence goes on along the minus strand of PVKB01006182.1, from coordinate 62,402 downwards.
GAGGGCTGGGAGCACAGCTCAGTGGTTGGAGCGCTTGCCTGGCATGTGTTAAGGCCCTAGCCCTACAAAGCTGGGTGTGGGCTGTCACTACAATACACTATAAAACTATCATAACATACAAATGAAGATGAAAGTGAGGTATGACAGGTTAGAAATAAAACACGTAAAAATGATAAAATCATAATTTTAAAAATTATACACTTAAGAAGACTGTAAATTTAGGACACCATCAAACTCATCCAAGATTTTATGCTTGTTTATGCTTCTTTGCTTGCCGAGAGGGTTCTTTGAATGTGTACCAAAGTGCTTGGAGCTCAGTGCTGGGAGCAAGCAGTAACTGGGACCTAACAGTCTGATAGCCTCTGAGGTGTCCAGCTCACACTCAGCTCCTCCAGCAAAGCAATCCGGCTGTCCTGGTTTCCGTCCCCGGAAGGCTGTCCTCTACTATTGTAAATGCCACCTAATGGCAGTAGTGTCGCATTTCCACATAAAAATGGTGAGCTCTCAGTTTCTCACATTTTTATGTAGACATGTGACAAGGGACAAAGAGAAGGAAGAGGGAGAAGAGACAGTCCAAGTTACAGGGACAGCCTTGAACCTGAACCGATTCTTAGGTCTTATAAGAAAAGACTGCAACCTTCCACAATAGGTTAAAAAAAAAAAGATGGGGGCGGGAGCTGTGACCTAGGGATATAAATCTCCCTTGGCCATATGCTACTCTGTCTGCTTGGCTGAGGAGCTCACCCTCTTTGCCAATGGTAAGGAAGTCTCCTATTTCTAGACTCCTAACCTCCTGGTCCTTCCCTTCTTTGTTTGGACAGGTGAATCCCTTAGAGCTGTTTACCAGACCATCACATCCAAACTCCCCAAAAGATACATTAAGTTCATAAATTAACTATAAACATAAGGAAAGGTCAGAGAAGCTGGGGTGTAGCTTGGCAGTTAGAGTACTTGCATGGCAAGTTCAAGGCCCTGGGTTTGATTCCCCAGCACCACATAAGCCAGACATGGTGGCACATTCCTGTAACCGTAGTTTGATATAGGAAACTGACAACCAGACTGGAGAAGATATACCCCTCTGTATCTTCTTATGTATTAATATAAGTAGAAACTTACACAAGGGAATATTCCCTGCCCACAGCAAGTCAGCCTAATCGCAGTCTGCTTCTGTAACCCTGCTTATCTGCATTCCACAGTCTGAGGGGAAGAAGAACCTCTGTCTATCTACATGCCCCACATTCTGCAAGGAGGAAGGATCTTCAACCTTTCTGAGTACCTGCCAAACTTAAGGCTGTGCTATCCAACAGGTGGATGCCAACACTGTTCTTTTTTACCTGCCCCAAAAGACTCTATAAGTTTGGACACAGCCCTGAGTTCAGAACACACAATTTTCAGGGTCAGCTCCCTGGGTCCACAATCAAAATAAAGGCTCTCTTGTCCCTCTAGAGGGCTGTCAGTGTGTCTCCTGGTCTGATTTCCACAATACTAGCTACCACTCCAGAGGCTGAGACAGGAGGACTACTCAAGGCCATCCTTGCCTGAGCTACACAGCAAGACTACTCAATACGTAATTGATTAAGAATAAAACTAAGGTCAGAAATCTGATCTTTAGCAAATTCAGAGACTACAAAGAAGATTTATTTTCAGGCAAAACATCTGGGTTTACCTACCTAGAGAAAAAAAAAGGAACTATCACTTCAGTATAACATTACACTACCCTCAAGCCTTTTTCCTGTGGAAGGGGCCATCCTTTCTCCCATAAACAAAGCCATTATCCTTTCAGCTGAGTGGGAACAAACAGAATCTTCTATAGATCAGATTTACACTCTCCGAAGCACATGAACACAACCCCAGCTTCAGAGGGCAAGGTACCTCTCTCCACCTCTGAGTGACTCATTTTAAACTTCTTGCACCTGTCTTTCCATCCAGTGAGAACCCACGTTGAGTATTATTCTAATCTCCCTGTACCTGTCATGTAAGGAGGGTCCACACACTCCTAGAGGACTTACTGTTAAATTTCTGCCTCTCCTTAGAACCTCGCGCTTTGAGTGTATAATTGAAGTTTCTGCGCAGTAAACTTTTCCTGAGCCTCTTCCTGACTAGTCCTGAAAATGCCTTTTCTGTAATGGAAGTCATCTATGTCTTCCATGGACAGGGTGAACCTGGGTTCCCTTGTCGTGCTGGGGTCACTTGGATCTTGTCCCATGGCATAAATGACCACAATACAAAATCCACAGATGAAACCATAGAAACTTTAAAATTATTTACATTGTTCAAAGCAACAGAAAATCCTTTATAATCTAACCTGATACATCAGCTCCCAGTGCAGTGAGAACCCCAGAGGGCCCCAGGTAGCCTGCAGAGAAACCGGAGCCTTATGAACTACATAGCTTCTCCGAAAATGAACCCACATATGAGCCTGGGGTCGTGTCACCATAGGGTAACGGGATTGTGACCACACAGTCTCCGGGGATATGAAGCTGCGGGGCTGCGCTCCTCAGAAAGAGTAGCTGTCCAGGGAAGAGAAGACCAGCCAGGGTCCTCGCAGGTAGCCCAGCGCCCCACCCGGAAGCACAGGGACCAAGGGGGCAGCGGACCGCAAAGACATCAGAGGGGGTTGACATCAACTTGCAGAGACAGGACCAGGATGACCAGCTTCCATCCAGGCCTGTGGCCCAGAAGCCGTTCCATGGCAGGGGAACGCACAAGCCCACGTGTCCAGAAAGGGTCTCGGTGGGAACCAAAATTACCCTGCAGGGACAGGACAAGACGCTGGTGGGCCTTATTAGGGCCCAACTCTCACCCTGGGAGAAGAGATGCAGGTTGAGCTGCTCAGAAGCAAGGCCTGCCGACCCCGAAACAGACCGCAGCAGGCCAACGCTAACACAGCTAGGCCCAAGGGTCCTAAACTGCCTCCCTCGGCCACGCCATCGCGGGTCACTACCGCACACTCCTTTCTTTTCTTTTTTTCTTTTTCTTTTCTTTTTTTTCGGTACTGGGGATGAACACAGGACTTTCGCTCTTGAGCTGCATCCCCAGCCCCTGGTAATTGTTTACATGAGACAGTCGGCTAAGTCGCTAAACTGCCCAGGCTGGGTTTGGACTTGCAATCCTCCTGCCTCAGTTTCCCAAACTTTGGGGATGAGAGCCCTGAAAACTCACCATTTGTAGCTTCCAAGACTTCTAGAGTCCACTACGGCAGGCCACGGGGCACACCAGGTGGCTTCCAAAGCAATCGAGGTGGACCGCGGACTGACTCCCAGATTCTGGGCTCGGGAGGCGGGCTCAATCCCCAAACTCACACGGTAAAGGACAAAGGGACGGGGCGAGCCCGCCCTATCTTCGCCATGATTGGTCAACTCTCAGTCTCTGATTGGACAGGCTCTAAATGACAGGACGTCGCACCAACCCATGGTTGAATGAATACAGAATGGCAGGTTCTTGGCGACCGCTCTGTTTTGTGTTGTGGTACTGGAAAATGCGCCGTAGTGTCACACTGACCTATATTCGTAGCTTATTTTTTATTTTTGATTTTGAGACACAGCCTCAGTATGCTGCTAAATTACCCAGGTTGGGCTGAAACTGTGATCCTCCTGCCTCGGCCTTCCAGAGTGCTGAGATTGCAGATCTGTGCCCCTTGACCAGGCTGGTTTTTGCTGTTGGTGTTTCGGTTTGTCTTTACTGCGGGATGGCTCAAATCTCCGTCCTGTGCGTGGGGTTTCACACCAAGAATTCGGCTGGTAGTGCGAACCCCGGACCTCTTCCTCTTCCCCTCCCCGCTCCAAACCTCCCCAGCACATCCTGGCTCCTCACGCGGAGTCGCGGGGACCCTGCGGAGTGGCTGCTCCACGCGCGGAGGACCCGCTGTAGAACTCCGGGAGAGCGGAGCGCAGCCTGGAGGCCCAGAGGCGAGTGAGTCCTGCACCTTACCCGGCCCCGCTCCCCACGCCCCTCGCTGTCCTGCGCAGACCCGCTGCGGCAGTGAGGCGGGAGCTGCACCAGTCCGCAGCCTTCTGGAGCCGGGAGCACCTGCTCTGCCCAGGGCTGGCTCTCCTCCACTGAGGCATCCTTCATTTGATCTGCTTCTCCCATCCCTCTTGGGCGTGCTCCTCCTCCCACAGACCCACTGCGCTCGCCCCTCCCCCAGACCCATTGGAATTGTATGTTTTGTAAGTGGTGGGGTAGGGATTTCTTTGCATATGAGTAAACATTTATGAAAACTTTTCCCCCAGCACTTAGCCCAGACCCCCTGCAGGAAGCGGCTCTGGCCATGGTGCACGCCCAGGAACGCAAGACCCTCCAGGGGTCTTAGTTGTCACACAGCAGCCCAGGGAAGGAACAGAAGCCCACGCAGGACTGTGACGCTCCAACTGGTAGCTGCTCCGTGGTGCTTGGTTCGCCCTCGCCAAGATGGTGGCTGCTAGGCCCTGTACACTCATAGCCAGCGTCACAGAGGGTCCTGCAGGACGTGGGAGGTGACCTTCACAGAGGCGTTTCAAAACTGTTTTTACATGCACCAGTTTCTCAAGCTGAATGTTATATACTCCAAATGTATAGTACTAAAAAGAAAAAAACTAAAAAATAACCTATTTCCACTATCCTTTTTTCTAGCCATTAAATATTACAATTTATAAAAATGTATTTTAAAATCTGATGAGGAACCTATGTAGGTATGAAGAGAAGAAGGGTATCAATCCATAGCAATGTGTATGAAGTAGTACAATGGAAAAGTGGAACACTGGTTGATTGTTTTTTCTTTTTGAGAGAAAGACTATGGAACCCATGCGCTCTCCCACAGGCCGGCATCTCCAGTCTTCTGGCTATTTGATGATCATGATCATAAGCAAATTGAAAAATTTTAGGTGAGACATTAATACCATGATCATGTTGAGTTAACTTTGCCACATATAATAGGACATAGTTACAATTTAAACAAGTGGATCAGGGTAGAAATGGAACAGGTGGGTGGTGGGGTTTCTTGTATTCTGGCTACTTTTATGTGTGTTTCAAATTTTTTTTGTAGCCATAAGTTTAACGTCTTGTGAAATTCAATAGGCAACCATCAAGATTTCCTCCTTTCACGGTAGCTTTGTCTGCACTGCATGCTGGGCTGGAGCTCATTGATTGGAGCACTTGCCTAGCAAGGCCCTGCTTTGACTCCCCAGCACCACACAAACTGGGTGTGGTGACACTCGCCTGTGATCCCAGCACTGGGAGCTGTGGGAAGAGGACCGCCATGAGTTGAGGCCAGCCTGAGCTCCATAGTGAGTGGAGAACCAGCCTGGACTACAGAGCCAGACCCTGTCTCAAAAACAAACAAACAAACAAACAATAGACTTAATTTCAGTGACGATTTGGGATTGTGTCTCCGTTTCTCATACAGCTACCTTCCACATGTACCTCTGCCTCTTCTTTTAAGCTTTCCCGCTCCGGTGTTGACCGTGCTACTGAATGAGCTGCTCTGCAACAGTCAGGGTCCTTCTGGGACACAGCGCGGACTCGTGGATCTGGTCACTTGGCCTCCACCCTCCACACTGGCTACGTTTCTGTGCAGTAGATGATATGTTTGTTTCGATGGTAATGTTTTTATAAACCTGGAACGTGCTGGCACCTTCTGCTGAGTTGTACTCTGGCTTTGAGGCTGTGTGTTTCAGGGTGCACTTCTGTGCGTCTTGGGGGGTCTCTCAGAGGATGGTGCGTGCTGTGCATCTGATGGTGAAGACAACTGGGGATACAGCAGATGAAGGCATGGTGTAAAATTGTGGGTAATTTATAGCATATTCGTTACACATCCTCAGTGTTTTAGATAATTAGTGATGCAGAGCTTGTAAGTAGCCCTTGAAAAAAATAATGAAAGTGATATTGATTACATGCTAAACTGTCTTTTTTCTGTCTTTTCTTCAGGGCAGTAAAGACAGTTGTTCAAAGTAGTTTTCCTGTCAAGTAGGTAAACCTGGACCCTCTCAGTTAAGTGGGTAAGTTGGTAGACATGCCCCTTATTGGAGGCATGGTTTTCACTTTCTTTCTTTCTTCCTTTCTTTCTTTCTTTCTTTCTTTCTTATCTTTCTTTCTTTCTTTCTTTCTTTCTTTCTTTCTTTCTTTTTTTTTTTGTTTGTTTTTTAGTTTTTCCTGGCCCACTTCAATGTTAGATGTTTGCTGGCTGTTTCAGCTGGCCATCCATACCATGGGTCAGAGAGGCAATGTGGGGAGAGGCACTTTGTTGGGGGAAAATAAAGCACAAATAGAGGGCCTTCCACATGTGGGAAGGGGATTCCCAAGGAGAGGCCAACTTGGCTCTTTGTTGTGTTTTGTTTGTCCCTTTTGAGGTGGTAGGAGATGCTTCCAGGTCCTTTATTTCATTTTCTTGTCTGATTGCTATGGCAAGTGTTTCAAGGACTATGTTGAATAAGAATGGTGAGAGTGGTCAACCTTGTCTTGTTCCTGATTTGAGAGAGAATGCTTTCAATTTTTCTCCATTTACTGTGATATTTGCAGTAGGCTTTGAATATATGGCTTCTATGAGTTTTAGGTAGGGCTCTTCTTTACCTATTTTTCTCAGTGTTTTTATCATGAAGGGGTGCTGGATTTTGTCAAAGACTTTTTCTGCATCAATAGAAATGATCACGTGGTTTTTGTTTTCCCTTTTGTTGATATGGTGTATAACATTGATTGATTTCCATATGTTGAACCATCCTTGCATCTCAGAGATGAAACCCACTTGATCATGGTGTACGATCTTTCTGACTACTTGTTGGAATCTTATTGAGGATTTATGCATCTATGTTCATTAAGGATGTTGGTCTATAATTTTCCTTCTTGGTTAAGTCTTTGTCTGGTTTTGGGGCTAGTGTGATGCTAGCCTCAAGAAATGAGTTTGGTAGTATTCCTTCACTTTCTACTTTTTGAAATAGAGGAGGATTGGAGTTAGTTATTCCCTAAAGTACTGAAACAATACTGCTGTGAATCCATCCTGGCCTGGACTTCTGTTTGTAGGTAGAGCTTTTACTACTGCTTCAATTTTTGTGTGCGTGATTGGGTTGTTCAAGATTTTTATGTCTTCCTCATTTGATTTTGGTATTTTATATGTATGTAGGAAGTCATCCATTTCTCTCCAGTTCTCAAATTTGTTAGAATATAGGTATTCAAAGTAATCTTATAATGTTCTGGATTTCTGCAGAGTTTGTTGTAATTTCACCCTTTTTATTTCTAAGTGTGCTAATCTGTGCCTTTTCTTTCCTTTTCTTGAAGAGATTAGCAAGAGGTTTATCAATTTTGTTAATTGTTTCAAAGAACCAGCTCTTTGACTCATTAATCTTTTTTATTGTCTTTTTAATTTCAATTTCATTTATTTCAGATCTGATCTTTATAATTTCTTCTCTTCTACTGCCTTGTGGGTTAAGTTGTTCTTGTTTCTGTAGGTTCTTAAGATGCATCAATACATGTTTATTTGTGACTGTTCTGTTCTTTTGATGTGTGCATTTATGGCTACAAATTTCCCTCTAAAGATTGCTTTCATTGGGTCCCAAAGATTTTGATATGATGTACTTCCATCATCATTTAACTCTATGAAGTTTTTGATTTCTTCTCTGATTTCTTCCATGATCTACTGTTTGGTCAGTAGTAAGTTGTTAAGTCTCCATATATTTATGTATTTTCTTCTGTTTCTGCTGCTGTTAAGTTCCAGTCTTATTCCACTATTGTCTGAGAGTATGCAGGGAATTATTCTATCCCTTTGTACTTATTTAAGCATGACTTATGTCCTAGGACATGGTCTATTGTAGAAAATGTTCTGTGTGCTGCTGAGAAGAATGTGTAGTCACTTGATGTTGGATGGAAAACTCTGTAAACATCTGTTATGTCCAAGTTTTCTATAGTGTCTTTCAGTGGTTGTGTATCTTTGTGAATTTTTTGTCTTGTTGATCTATCTATTTGTGATAGTGGAGTATTAACGTCCCCTATTATAATTGTTTCGGGGCCTATATATCCTTTCAGATCCAGAAATTTTTGGTTTACATAATTGGGTGCTCCAGGGTTGGGGGTGTATATATTGATAATTTTGATTTCTTCCTGTTCTAGTGTTCCTTTAACCAGTATGTAGTGGCCATCTTTGTCTCTCTTCACCTGTTTTCTTTTGAAATCTGATGAGTCTGAGATTAATGCAGCTACCCCTGCTTGTTTTCTGGGACCTGTTGTGTGAAATATTGAATTCCAACCTTTTATTTTCAGTCGATGAGTTTCCTTGTGGGTGAAGTGTGTCTCTTGCAGACAACAAATTGTGGTTTTCTGATTTTTGATCCAATCAGCTAGTCTGTGTCTTTTGAAAGGTGAGTTGAGACCGTTCATGTTTAGGGTAATTATTGAGGTATGTTTGAAGTGTCCTGCCATTGTTTTAGTTTTTCCCAGTCGTTTACTGGCTTTACTTTTTTCTCAGCTCATTTTCCTCTAGCTTTTGTGTTTTTTTCTCTGGGATCACTTGTGTCGTTGGCCTCTCTTTTGCTATCCAAGTTTCCTTTGGGAATTCTCTATAGTGATGGCTTAGTGGCTGCAAGTTTCTTTAAGTTTTCTATATTGTGGACAATTTTGATTTCTCCCTCTAGTTTAAGAGATAGTTTTGCTGGATATAGCAGTCTTGGTTGGAATTTGTGTTCTTTTAGTGTTTGAATGACATTTTTCCATGGTCTCCTGGCTTTTAGATTCTAGGTTGAAAAGTCTGCAGTTTTCCTGATGGGCTTACCATTGTAGGTCTCCTTCTGCTTTTCTGTTACCACTTTCAGTATTCTCTCTTAGTGTTGGGTTTCTAGTACTTTAATAATGATGTGTTGTGATAAGGCTGTCTTCTGATCAATATTATTTGGTGTTCTATATGCCTGTAGTAGTTCAATGTTCATTTCTCTTCTTATATTTGGGAAATTTTCTTCCATAATTTCCTTGAATATGACTTTTAAGCCTTTTGTTTTGTCCTTGGTCTTCTCTTGGACTCCCTTAATTCTCAGGTTGTTTCTCTTTGAATCATCTATCAGTCGTTGTAATGATTCACTTTCTTCTTTTTTTTAACTTTGCGTTCTTTATGGTCTTTCTGTTCCCACTCCATCATTTTGTCTTCTAGGTCTGATAACCTATTTTGGAATTGTTCGATATCATTGCTTAGTGTGACCTGTGTGTTTTTCACTTCCTGGATATCTGCATTTATTTATTTTTTATGTCTCTGTTTTGTTCTCTCACCTCTTGTATTGCCTTTCTTCTGGTTCATTTCTTCTTTGATCTCCTCTACTTGCTTCTCAAAGCTGGCTTTTAGCTTAGCTAGGTCTTGGTGTAGCTCTTGCTCTATGACTTTTACTTCCTGAATTAATTCCTGTTTTTAATTCCTGCTTTAATTTGATGTATTTCTGAGCCCAGAAGTTACCATCATTTTTGCCATTTTCATCTTTAGATTCGGCATTTTTCAGGATTTCCATGCTCTTCTGGTATGTCAAGATTTTTTGAAGGAGATTTATTTCCTCATTTCCTCATGGTTCTGTTGTCTTTGGTTGTCTCTGGTTGTCTGTCCCTGGGTTTCCACTAGGGACTCACCCCGGGATGGCTCTGCCCATCGCTGCAAGATCACAGCCTCTGCACTGACCACCACTGAGAGAAGCAGGGGAGATGGCTGCGAATCCCCCCTCCCCATTCCCCTCACCCCATCTAGTCCAAGGTGGCTCCACCCGGTACTGGCAAATCCCAGTCTCCGTGCAGGCCTCTGCTGCAAGGGGTGGCTGGGAAGGTGGCTGGGAGTTCCACTGGTTATTCCGGAGAGGCTCTGCCAATGCTAGCAAAGCTCAGCATCGGCACCAGCCTCTGCTATGAGAGACAGCTGGGAAGATGGCAAGGAGACTTACTGCCAAGCCTAGGATCCACCATAGGTCTCCGCTGAGAGGGGCATCAGGGAGGAAAATGGCCGGGAGTACTACCAGCCTCCTCAGAAGTGGCTCTGCCTCGTGGTAGCTGAGCCCAGGCTAGGCTGCAGGCCCCTGAGGTGAGTGGCAGCGGGGGAAGATGTCCCTGAGTCCTACCGGCCTCCTCCCCAGCGACCGAGCCTTGTGCTAGCCTAGCCAAGGATCCACCCTACGTTTCCGCCTCATAGGACAGCGGTGGGGATGGTTGGGTGCTCTACCGGCCTGCTCCTGCACCGCTCTGCCCCTGCGCTAGCCAGGCCCAGGTTCCGCAGTATGTTTCCACCACCCAGGACAGTGGCAGGGACCAATCTCTTCCTCTTAATTGAAGAACCTGAGTGATACCTCCAGCAGTCCAATGTTCAGTGAACAGATTTCTGCATGACTTGAGGGTCGCAAGTTCTGCCACAGCCCAGGATTTCAGAATATTTTTGTAGAGCTTTGTAAAGTGCGTTCGCTTGAGGCTTCCTACGTGACATTCACTACTTCTCCTTGGAAGGAGGATAGCAATATCCTTTCTTAAAGGCAAAGAAAGTTCCAACTCGGTATTCGAGGAGTAGAGGTGCGGAGTGGTCCCTACATTGCTTGGAGGCCAATTTTTTCCAGTGTCACATTCATTGCCAAGTCCAAGGCCAGCCTGGGCTCCATAGCGAGTTCAGGACCAGTGTGGGCTACAGAGCCAGACCCCATGAGTCGCCAGCCATAGCAAAGCACTGACCCCACGCAGCGCCTTGCGAACACTCCTCTGCCTCATCTTTTCAAGTACTGAAATTACAGGTGTGCACAGCCACACAGCTTATGCAATGCTGGGAAATTGAACTAAAGGCCTTGCCCTTGCTAAGCAAGCACTATTCCTCCAGCCTTATACTGCCCCCTGCACATGTTATAGAGTGGTGATCCATTGTGTTTATCATGGCCTCTGCTGCCCACTAGTTCTGAGACATCTGCAACTAGATACTCAAGAGTGGCCTTAAGTGAATAATAACATCAAGATCACAAAGTACCAGGTAAGAAAACTTACCAACTGCCTCAAGCCAATGAAAAATAACAGATGCATAATAATAATAAATACCTTTGGAAACACACTGGAATACACAAATGAACTATGAAAATGCTGTGGAGCCCAAGACTGAGGGTGCATAAAAAATTGTAGGAGTTTTTCAACCTCTACCAACTCACTCCATATTTAGGTATATAGTTGCCAAGAGGGAAAGAAACTGCCCAGGACAAAACAGAACAGGAAAATCTCAGCAGTCCTTGTCATCCATGTGGACACATGAGCTTTGACATTAGTTACACTACGTCTCTGTCAATAATGGTGATTCTACTTGATAATGTCGTCTAGATTCCACACCACCAATCTCTCATAGACACACCAAGGAACCACCACACCAAACCTTGAAGAAGGTGAAGCCACAGTACCACTCCGTTAAGGAAGGGGCCACTACTGTGTCTTACTACCACTTGAAGAACCAAAGTAACTGCAACTACAACCTGTTCCACTGGAAATGGAGCTGCTACCTCTTTACAAAACTCTCTTCAGAATCATAGCTGTCTCTGAATAAAATTACCTGTATGTTTATTTAGTAAAATTGTAGGAAACAAAAATTAAATTGTAAATATCATTTATATTGTTTTTTTCATGGTGCTAGGAAGTTGACCTGATGGTCTCACACTACTAGGTGAATTGTCTAACCACTGAACTGTATTCCAAAACAAAATTATGTGTGTGTGTGTGTGTGTGTGTGTGTATGTATGTATTTATTATGTATATGTTATATATATGTAAAGATTATATGAGAAGAGATCTACAAAAACAATCCTGTTCATGGTAGCAGAGTTAATACAAGAAAGGAAAAAAGTCTGACATTACTGTGTTGGTCAGTGCTATGGTTTAGATCCATAATGTCCCACAAAAGGCTTAGGCGTTTGGATGATGTAGAATACCTAATGAACCATGTGCTATTTGCTGCTAGGTGATGGGTCTGGTCAGAAGGGGTGAAATACTGGGGCTTCACATAAATAGAGCAGATTACTGGGACAGGAACCAAAAGGGTACACATTTGGTCTGCCCTTCCTTGATTACTTGGCTTCCTGTCTGCAACACCACGAGTAGCCCCTCTTCTGCTTTCCTTCCACTGGGTGATTCCATCATTGCTGGCCAGCATATATATGGACTTATTCCTTCTAAAACTGTGAGCCAAAATAAATCTTTCATTCTTTAAGTTGTGGGTGTTGGGTATTCTGTCTCAGCAATGAATAAGTAACTAAGACAGCTTTTCCATAGCTGTAGCGCAGTGTTGACATCTACAAGTTATTGAAGAAAGAACTCTTCCAACTCAGTGTTGAGAAGTTTCAGCCTACAGTTAGCTAAGCTCAGACAAAAACATGGTAGGAAGGTGTATTGGAAAAAAGAGACAATTTATGGTATCCAGGAAGCAAAGAGCAGAGCAAGATAACCATAAAAGACACCAGAAACTAGACAGTTTCAAAGGTCACACTGTATGATCCACTCAGACACATTCAGAAGTATGCTTTACTAATCTCTATAAGTTAAGTGGACAATTAGGGGCAATAGTGGGCTGAGGGTGTACCTCAGCAGTTAGAGCCTTTACCTGAAAGTGCAAAGCACTGGTTTCAGTCCCCAAGCACCACACAAACTGGACATGGTGGTACACGTCTGAAATTCCAGTATTTCGAAAGCTAAAGTAGGATTGCTCTGAGTTGGGAGGGAGCCTGGGCAACACAGTGAGTTCAAGATTATAGTGAACTACTTGTTGGGATGCTGGATCAAAAGAAAAAAAAGATTAACTGTCTTAATTACCAATCACCAGTGAAATGCTACTGAAAACTTTCATGATGTCAGCTAACACCTGGTAAAATTGCGATTGCCTGCATGACTAGAAATAACAGATGTTGGCAGGCTGTCGGGAGAGCTAATCTATGTGCTCTTGGGGTATGGAAAACAGTATTGAAGCTCCTCTAGAAATTAAAAACAGAACTTCCATACTTCTTTCATTAGTATTCACAATAGCTGTGAGATGTTTGCATATTAATGTTTTTCAATGGATGAATGTGAGAAAAAAATATATGATTGTATACCCAAGGAACATAATTATAAGTCTGCACACCTACACATACATATTCACACAATGTCATGCAACCACTTCCACAATCAAATTTTGGAAAAGTTTCATTATTTCAAAAAGAAACTCCACCATCTATTAAACAAGCACTTCTGTTTTCTCATGCCAGGACCCAAAAAATCTACTATTTGTTTTCTGCCTCTATCATTTAAAAAATTTTAGATACTGCATGCAATAAGCGTGTATCTTTTATGTCTGATATTTCGTATCACTAAACATAATATTTTATGTGCCTATTCATGTTGTAAAACATATACATATTTCATTCCATCTTACAGCTCAATAGTATTTAACTGTATGGCTATATCATATCTTGTGTATCTAGTGGCCCAGTGGTAGATACTGGGGTAGTGCCAATTTTTAATTTTTGGATAATGAGTACAGGCTTTACCGATGCTAATGTACACGATCTGTGTCCAGATATGCTGTCACTTCTGTTGAGTATATAGTGGTGGAATTCCTGCTTCATATACATTATAATAATATTCTACACACAATTATTGAAATAATTCTAATATGTATTTATATTATTATTCCCACTTTACAGATTAGAATATCTTAGTTGCAGAAAATCTAAATTATGTTTTTAATATCCCCCTTCTAAGAGGCAGTGCCAGGAGTGAAAAATTTGCTTTTGCATTGTATCTGTGAACCTCAAACACAGTTATGCTTGTCTAATATGTAGACATCTTACTATATTTTTGGTATGTCCTATTGGTTATTTTTGAAGTTATATATTTACAATCATGATTATGACGTACTTTTATTAAAAGAATAATTGAAAATAAATGGAATTAGTTGAGTGTGAAAATTATTCAATGCTGGAATTAGAAGAGGAGGTACTTTCCACCTGAAGCAAGAAGGAACTCACAGTGGAACAACTGTGTTCTAAACAGGGGCCAGGAACATGAGTAAGGGACGAAATATTATAAAAGAAAAATGAAATTATCATGAGTTATAGGAAATGTGTGAATTTAAAATATAAAAAATCACTGCGATGTCAGAATTGTGAACTATTAAAATAAATATGCATTTTGTTTCAGAAAGGTGGTAGGAACATTTGTTTACTCAAACTAAGTTCATTTAAGATGAAAATTGAGGTCATGAATGGTATTAAAGCACAATATCAAGCCATTGTTGTAATCACAATGCAATGTAATTCTGAAAATAGCTAAAGTCAATGACTTCTTTTATAATGCAGAAATCATCTCTATAAAATTGCCTTATCTTGAGTTCACATTTCTAGATGTTACAAACAAAAACAATATAAAAACAACCCACGGACACCATGTTGAGTCAGATTTCATTAGATAGGTTCAGCGTATCTAGGCTGAGTGGGTGGTGATGTTCCCAAATGAGGAACTCATCACCAGATAGAGAACTCCTCCCTAGATAAAGAACTAGATAGCTTAAGTAAAACCACACCTTGGAATGACCAAGGACAAAGCTAAAGTTCAGTAGGTCATGAGACTGTAGACCCTCATAACCCAGGGTTTGGGGTCTTACCTTGGGCCTTTCAATTTGATCTTAAGCCAATGAACTAGTTTTATGCTAATATGCACCAATCAGTAAATGGCCAAATTTGTGTAGAAAAATTAACCTGCATGATCTATATAAAAAAGTTTATAAAAGATGACTGTAATTGCTGATCAGTTGGTACCCTCGCCCCTCCTTCTTGCAGGGGAGCTCCTACTTTCACCTTCACTTTCTCCCTTGTACTTAACCCAATAAAATTACTTTCTACTTTTCTACTGCTGTATTTTTTTTTTTTTTTGTGGTGTTCATTCTTTCACATTGGCAGAACATGAACTCTGCTTTTGAGCTCTCTGGTAACATTTCTTGGCCTCTGAACAGGAAGCCCTGAAGACATCACACAGTAGGCTAATATTCACTCTGGGTCTGCTCCTCTTTGTGCATGCTTATAGTCTCTCTCTCTCTCTCTCTCTCTCTCTCTCTCTCTCTCTCTTGCAAAATTAAAATTGTGCATCTGTTGACCAGTTAAAAACTACAAGGGCAGTTACCAGTCTTGTCTTGGATGAATGTTTCCAAGGCATGAGGTGCTCCAATTTCCTGGCCACTCATGACTGGGAATGGTGGCGCTTAGAGTCACTCTTTCACTTTTTCTCATTTGAGGTAGGAGTGAATCTGATGTGGATAGATAGTGTTCTGAGTCTTTGGTTTATCTGAGAGTCTACAGCATTAAGTTAAAGTCTCAGCACAGGAGCACTTCTGTATGGCCCTTCTCTTCTGGGAACAACTGAGAAGGCTTTTCTAGGCTAGAAAGAGTTAACTATTTCCACTAGATCTATCTTTTTTGCTAGACCCCAGGAAGAGTGGAATCTTTCTGGGCTGTTATGGTTAAGTATTCTCAGAGTTGATAAGTTGTGTATGTCCAACTCCAGAAGGGACAATCCTGAAAAATTGTCTGGGAGATACCTCTAGTGGAGAGCAGATATAATTGCAGAACATAGGCATCTATTATAGATGGGAGTCTCAATTTCAGCAATCTCTAAGGGATTGCCCTTAGAATACATCTTGAAGAACTGGGAAAAGTTGAATCCTCAAGCCCTGAAGAGGAAGAGGCTTATTTATTACTGCCTCCAGGCATGGGCACAATATAAATTACTTGATAATGAAACCTGGCTGCCTATAGGCTCACTCGACTATAATACTATCTTGCAGTTAGACCTGTTTTGTAAGTATTAAGAAAAACGTTAAAAAATCTCATATGCCACAGCCTTGTTTTGCTTTGAGGAAAGATTTGACTTTTGCTGTGCCTACAATCTTAGTCCCAGTGATTCAGGGACACTGGGTTATGGCTCCTGCCATGACTCCCATCGTTGCTGACACCTCTAAACTATATTTATCCCCTCTGTCATATTCTGAGCTTACTGCTTCTCCTCCTTTTGTGTGCTATAAACCTCTCTACCTCTCCCAGGCAGATCAAAAATACACCCAGTACAGAAAATGCCTGGAGGAAAATTTGGCACTACTTAAGTGTACCTGATTCTATCTATCATTCTCATCACAAGACCTTAGGCAAATACTTAGGTAAATTCTCAGAGGACACTGATAGATATATTACTTTTGAGAGCACCTACCAAATTTTTAAACTGGTACAAGAAGATATCATGCTTATTTTAAATCAGAGTGTAACCCCTAATGAAAAAGAAAGAGTACCTACAGCAGCTGAGAGATATGGAGATCAAATATATATTGGTCAGGAAGCTTGGGAACAAACAAAAGGGGGAAAGAAGGCAGATTTAGACTCCACTCTAAATACTCACCGGGCTCAGAAGCTGTATCTTGGCAGAACCCCAAATGAAATTATGATTCAGGAGAATGGAACAGAACACATTTTCAGACCCTTATTTTTGAGGGACTCCATAGGTCAAGTCAGAAATCTTTAAACTATTCCAGGATAGGTGAAATTCAACAAAGACCAAATGAAAGCTGTAATGTCTTTCTGGATAAACTGAGAGAGGCATTAACAAAGCATACTACATTTGATCCAGATTCATGAGAGGGCATGGTTATCTTAAAAGATAAATTCCTGACACAGTCTGCACCTAATATTAGGAGAAAGCTAAAAAAACCTGTTTTTTTTTTCTGGGCCAGAAGAGTTTTTAGATGATTATATTAAGATTGCTACTTCAGTCTTACAGACCAAAAGGAGCAAAAGTTTAGTTAAAAAGGAAGGAAAGAAAAAGGCTTGGTTATGGACCTACAAAAATGGGATAGACTTAGATCAACTCCTGAAGCAAGAAACCAAAAGGGGAAATCAAGCTCGTCAATGCAACTTAAAATGGTTGGGGGCAGGGGGCGGTGTTGGTGAAATAGCTCAGCCATTAAAGGTGCTTGCCTAACAGGGTCAAGGCCATGAGTTGATTCCCCAGCACCACATAAACTGGGCTTGGTGGTGCAAGCCTATAATCCCAGCGCTTGGAGGCTTAAACAGGAGGATTGCTGTGAGTTTGAGGTCAGCCTGGGCTCCGCAGTGAGTTCAGAATTAGCCTGTACTACAAAGACCCTGTCTCAAAAAAAAAAAATCTTTAGGTGTACAAAAGAGGGATATTTCAAGAAGACTGTACTGAAGCAAGCGAGCCTCCACCATACCCTTGCCCTAATTTCCAAGGTCCCATTGGAGGTGCAAAGACCTAAGGGAATATTGTCCTCTCAAGAGGAGAACTGATGGGGCCCAGGATTACTGGATACCCTTAGCACCTCCACTGACTTCTGTAAGCCCAGGTAGTCTTCATTGTAGGGAGACAATTGATAAACTTTATGATTGATACTGCAGCCCCGCACTCCATCTTAAGTCCAGGTCCATGATCAACCCAATAAATAACCATAAGGGGAGTCTCAGGGAGCCCTGTGACTAAATATTCCATTCCAGCTTTGAGTTGTGAATGGAATTGATTGGCCTTTTCACATGAATTTCTTATAATGCCCAAATGTCCAACCAATTTGTTAGGGAGAGATCTCATGGTCTCTTTCAGTACTTTTATCTCAATTGGACCAATCTTTTTGCTTATTGCTTTTCTTATCTTTGGCCCCTGTTTAATAAATAGCACACCTTGTTTTGTTCAGTCTAAAATTGAAGCTGTTGGATTCCAAATGGTGATCACTGGAGATGCTCTGTGATGTTTTATAATGAGTTCTATAAGGGGCCTCTTGATTGACCAGACAATCTTCTTTGAGAATGACTGGACTGCTGCTATCCTATGCTCCTTTCCAGCAGGAAGTAGCTACGGTGGTTTTGTTCATTTTTTTCCCCTTGCAGCAGCAAGGCTTCATAATAAAAAGAGAGAGGAATGAGCCAGATTTATTAGGCAGGTTCAGAGTAGTTAGACTGAGTGGGTGGAGATGTTCCCAAATGAAAAACTCATTCCTAGACAAGGAACTCCTCTCCAGATAAAGGACTTGATAGCTTAAGTAAAATCATATCTTGGAAGAATCAAGGGCAAAGCTAAAATAGATCATGAGACTGTAAACCCTTGTGATCCAGTGTCTTGGACCTTCCAATTTAATATTAAGCCCATGAACTAGCTTTATGCTAATATGTACCAATCAGTAAAGGCCAAATATTGGAAAATGAGTATGCATGATCTATACAAAGAAGGGGCTGGAGAAATGGCATAGTGTTTAAAGTGCTTCCCTTGCAAGTGCAAGGCTCTGAGTTTGATTCCCCAGCACCATGTAAAACCATGTATGGTGGTGCATGCTTCTAATGCCAGCATTCGAAAGGCTGAGATAGAAAGACTGCTATGATTCCAAGGCCTGGTCTATAAAGTGAGTTTAGGGCCAGCTTTGGTTATAGAGCAAGATCCTGTCTTTAAAAAAATAAGTTTATAAAAAAAGACTAGTAGCTGGTCAGTTAGTGCCCTCACTCCTCTTCATGCTTGCAGGGGAATTCCTACTCTCAACGTCGCTTTCTCCCTTGCACTTATCCCAATAACGTTGCTTTCTACTTCAATACTGCTCTCTTTGTTTGCAATGTTCATTCTTCTACATCAGCAGAACATGGACCTTGGTTCTGAGCTCTCTGGTAACGCCATGATACTTGTCATCAGACAATAAGATCCCTACTAAATGTAGTAGAATGTGTTCACTGTAAATCTAGTTTATTGTAAGTAACAACTTAGATTAACTATTTCTCAGTACAATAACTAAGTTAATCAGCTATATTGCACATATTGTTACAGGCAGAAAATTATTCTATAATGACTTATACTAATCTCAAATCCTGGGTGGGTGATAGAAGTGCTAGCAGAGCCAGATGGCTCTTCTGTAATGATTCCACATGATCAGGCTGAAAGACCACAGGGCATTGCCAGAACTGGCTAGGAACATCTCTCATCTGCACAGACAACTGGGAAAACTCCAATTCCACTGGCTTGATTGAATTTTAAGTCAAATTGACATCAGCACAATAGGCCGGTCTGTCAGAGATAAAAATGGCAAGATCCAGGGATCTGGGAGTAGAGACATCCAAATAACACAGAGGATAATTGTTTTTTTTTTTCCTTTTGGTTAGTTTCTAGATTTTTTTGCAATTGATTTTTTCCTTGAGAGAAAGAGAGAGAGAGAAAGACAGAGACACAGAGAGAAATAGAGACTCACCCTGTAGTCCAGGGTGGTCCTGAACTTACTCTGTAACCCAGACTAGTCTTGGACCACTGGTAATCCTCCTGCCTCAGACCCCTGAATGCTGGCATTACAGGTGTGTGCCACCATATCTGTCGTTATGTGGTGCTGGAGAATTGAACTCAGGGCTGGGCACTTGCTAGGCAAGTACTTTAACCACTGTGCCTTTCCTCCAGCCCCTGGTTTTTTTTTTATTTTCTCTTTTCAGGCCCTTTTTCTCCCCTTCAATTTTCTTCTGTTTCTGTTATTTGTTACTTTCTGAATTTCTCCCTACCTTGATTAACTCTTTATGTCTTTTTTCATAAATCTTTCTATAGACTCTAGAGCCATACTCTCTTCACTTCATTAACTCTTTTTAACTCCTCTTACTCCTTTTTATATAGCTTTCCTTTATCTGTTATCATTTGACTAGAATAGGAGTTCTGGAAGACTTTTTCTAATATATAAATACTTCTCTGCTTTCTGTTACATACTCAAAGCTAGTTTCTAGTCTTAGCATGCTCTCTCCCTACTTGAATTTCCCTTATGAGGAGAATTGTTAAGTATCAATAACACACAACCATATAAATAGACTTGTAGAAATGCATTTATAGTACACTATTTAGCTAGAAATAGATCAGTAATGTAGATTTCTCCATATATTATTATCAGTTGTATATTGGTGCCATGTACAAATTTTTCTAATAGATTACTAAGCAATTTGTATAGAAACTTTGATTAGTAGTACAGATCAAATTTAGAATATTAGAAGGGAATTAGATATATATACCAATATCTAATTTAGAATGTTAGAAAGGAAATATATATACCAATATCTAGTTAGTATAAGCATATAGCTGGTAGATACCAAGCATAAACATAAATACATACAAATATCTATCACATTATTAAAGAGAGAATAGTAGATAAAACCCAATATGGCGAACAATTTCTGGAGGTTTAGTCTAGCCTAGATAAGCAATATAGAGCTCTATTATTTTAATGACTGATAATGATTGATAAGTCAATGTTAGGTTTAGTTAGATATAGTGAGAGTATATGCTGAACCTATTCATATTAGGAGTAGAATAGTTATAATATAAAATTAGCTACTAGGTTCTGTCAATATTTTGTTAATCCTAGGTACTAATGGAAATGTAAATCTTTTTTCAAAGTGTGGATGTTGACGTAGCAGTAAGCTAACAAACATTTTGTCTGTAGACCTTGTACAATTATGTAATCCGTTACTCCTTCACTGAAGACTGGAGATTAGGAAATCAATAGAAGGTTGGATATTGAGAACACCTTCTAAATTAATAGGTTAGCCAATTGGAATTAGTCATACATTCTAAAACCTGAATGAACTCAAGGAAACTCTAAGGTCAGAAATATAACAGAATCTGTAGAACAGAGACAGAGTCCATCAACACTACTCAAGCTACAACCCACTGCAACAGAAATATGGGGAAACAAGGCAATAAATCACCTCCAAAAAGACACTGATACCCAAGATGATGGCAAGGATCCTGAAGTAACAGCACCTATAGAAAATAAGATTAAAAAGAAGTGGACCTATTGCCAAAAAGCTCAGGAAAGACATATTAGAGATGTACAAGGTGCTCAAATTGGACATAATTAAGGAAAAAACAGCCATTAATAATAAGTTAAAGATTATGAAAAAGAAACAGAGATAAAGAAGGCAGTGCAAGAAGTTAAAAATGAATTCTGCAGAAATACATAAAAAGTGAAAACAGAACTCCAGCATATAAAAATTTTACACCAAAAACCAGTAACCAGCTTGAATATTTTGAGTATAGATTATCAGATCTCGAAGATAAGGTGGCTAAACTGAATTGTATAGTCAGTGAGGACCATAAAACAAAAAGATAAGAAAGAGATTCCTTGGAACAACTGATGAATGACTCAAAGAGAAACAACCTCAGAATTATGGCAGTACAAGAGAAAATGTAGGGCATAACAGAAGGCCTAATGGATATATTAAAAAAATTATGTAACAAATTTTTCTAAATCTAGGGAAAGAAATGAACATTGACCTGCTGTGTGTATCTAGAACTTCAAATAACCTTGATCAGAAGAGAATTTCCCCATGATACCTCATAATTAAAGTCATAGAGACTCAACACAGAGAAAATATTAAAAGTTGTAAGAGAAAAACAGTACATAACTTAAAAAAGGAAAACCTATTAGAATAGCCACAGGCTTTCAATAGAAATCCTAAATGCCAGGAGATCATGGACTGGCATCATGAAAATGCTAAGAGAACATAAATGCCAATGGAGTGACATCAAAATGCTAAGAGGACATAAATGCCAACCCAGACTGCTTTATACAGCAAAGCTATCTTTCAAAATAGAAGAAGTTTGATTGAATCCAAAAACAAAACCCCACAATTTGTTGCTTGCAAAAGACACATTATACCCATAAGGAAGCACATAGACTAGAAATAAAAGGATGGAAATCAATAGTCCATGCAACTGAACCCAGGAAACAAGCAGTGGCAGCTATGCTATTTTCAATCACAGCAGATTGCAAACCAAAACATATTTGGAGAGAAAAAGACAGACACTATGCAATGGTTAAGGGAACAAAGCAACAGGAAGAATTCCTAATTGTCAATATATATGCTACCAACTTTGGGGAATGCAATTATATAAAACAAAAATTTCAGGATTAGAAAGGCCATGTAGGCCCCAACAAAAGTATATTAGGAGATTTTTAACACACCACTAGCATAGACAGATATTTTTCCATCTAAAAAAAATTAAGAAAATTCACTTTTCAGCTTTGCAGAAAATACATAACGAAATCTTAGACAGCAATAAGAAAACCAGTAGCAACAAAGACCCCAGAGGAAAGGAAGCAACAGAAAGAAGAGAATGAATCGATGAGAGTGTAAATCAAACAATTAACACTGACTCATTGCAATGATGACAGGAATTAACAAATATCAACAAAGCACACTTTTTTCATCAATACATTGGATATTTTCCAAAAATAGAATATAATATAGGTAATAAAGAATGTTTCAATAAGCACAAAGGAGTCAAAATAATTCTTTTCTTACTTTTAGATCATAGTGTAATTAAACTGAAAATCAACAGCAAAAGAAACTACAGAATCCATGCAAATACCTACAGACTAAATAATTTACTACTAAAGAACGATGATTTGAGTGGTAAAGTGAGTCAAACGCAGAAGATTAAATACGTTGAATATTGCATGGTTTTTCTGATTTGGGAAACCCAGAACACAGGCATTCCATAGAACCAAACGACTGTGATAGTGGGAGTTATGGGGAGATGGGGAGGATATTGAAGGGCCAAAATGGTGAGGAAACGGGGTCATAATACTGATCTGATATATCTGTGCACAAAATACTCAAGTTCATTGTAAACATTATGTATTGTGTGTGTGTGTGTGTGTGTGTGTGTGTGTGTGTGTGTGTATGTATGTATTAATAAAAATGGTGGAAAAAAACATTAACCACAAAAACAGTCCAGGATCCTATGGATTCACAGCAGATTTTTTTTCAGTACTTCAGAGAACTAACACCAATGCCTCTCAAACTGCTGCATGAAGTTGAAAGAAAAGGAATGTTGCCAAACTCATTTTTGGAAGCTAGAGTTACCCTGATACCACTACCAAAGACTTAACCAGGAAAGAAAACCATAGACCAGTCTCCCTAAAGAATATAGAGCACAAATTATCAATAAGATACTGGCAAGTAGAATCCAGCCACTTATTTGAAAGATCATACACCATGACCAAGTCAAACCCACTGCAAATATCATAGCAAATAGACAGATATTGAAGACATTTCCCCTTAGATCATGAGTGTGATAAGGCTGTCCACTTTTACCACTCCCATTCAACACAGCTCTTAAAACCCTAGCCAGAGCGATCAGGAAAGAAAATAAAATGAGTGGAATACAGATCAGAAAGGAAGAGGTCAAATTATCTTTAATTACAGATAACATTATTGTCCACATAGAAAATCCCAAAAATTACACCGTGAAAATCTTAGAAATAACAAATTCATGCAGGTTTCAGGATATAAAATTGATATAAAAATCATTTGCACTTCTCTACATAATAATAAACTCATAGAGAAAAAGCTGAGAAGAACAATCCTGCTCTCAATAGCTCCTCAAAAAATAAATATTTAGGAGTACACCTAACAAAGAAGTGAAGGATTTGCATGGAGAAAACTATATTCCACTGAATAAAAAATGAAGAGAACATTAGATAATGGAAAGATATCCCCTACTCCTGGATAGGTAGAATTAATTTTGTCAAAATGGCTATACTGCCAAAACTGACATAGATATTTAATGCAATTCCTATCAAAATAGCAACAATTTTTTCACTGAACTTGAAGAAACAATCCTTAAATTCATACGGAAAAAATAAAGAGAACAACAATGGCCAAAGCAATCCTGAGTAACAAGTCAAAAGCAGGTAGCATTATAATTTCAGACATCAAGTTATATTACAAAGCAGCAGTTATATTAAAAAAGCCTATATGGTACAGGCAAAAAGGACAGATTGATCAATGGAACAGAACTGAGGATGCAGCAAAAATTTTAGAAGGCCCTCTAAATGGACAATGATCCCAGAATTCTAAATGCTGGTTTTCAGGTGCCAAAAACATACCCTGGGAAAAGAATAGCTTCTTAAATAAATAAATGGTTTTGGGAGAATTGGTTATCCACAAGCAGAAGAATGAATCGTGACACCTATCACCACACTCCAAAATCAAATCAAAAAGTATCAAAGACCTAGATACTAAAATGGAAACAATGAACCTACTGGAGGACAAAATAGGCAAAAATCTAGAAGACATAGGTATGGGCGAGGATTTTCTCAATAGGATACTTTACACAAAAGAAATATCTCCCAGAATTGGCAAACAAGATAAAAGTTACTGCACAACAAAGAAAACTATCAATAGAGTGAAGAGAGAACCAAAAAAATGAGATTTTTTTTACCAATTACATCTTGAATAGGAGGCTAAAAGAACTAGAATATTCAAGGAACTGAAGAGAAACAGACCCTTCAAAAATCAAAGGCTCAATTTAAAATGGGCAACTTGGAACCACCGTGTATAGTGAGTAAGTCAATGCAGAAGGTTAAAAATCACATAGTTTCTCTAATATGAGAAGCACAGAATACAGGTTCTACAGAATCAACCGGGTATGTTAGTGGGAGTTAAGGGGGATGGGAAGGATTCAAAAGGGCGAAAAATAGGGAGGGGAAAAGATTGCAATGTTAATGTGATATATATATGTGCACAAAACTCTCAAGCTTAATGTAACCAATGTGTATATATATGAATAAAAATGTGAAAAATAAAGCATACAGAAGAAAAAGAAGAAGTGCTGACAGATAAATTTATAGAAGACAGTATCAGTTTTATTGATTTTTGGAATACTGTGTTAAGGACAGAACTTTAAAATTTGCACATTAAGCAATTTCCATCTTTAAGTTTAAATATATTTTTGTAATAAAGAAAGGTACATGCATAGGAATATATAGAATTATTAGAAATCATCATTTACATTAGAAATTTCTTTATAAAAACATCTTGAAAAAATTTAGCATATGGCGAAACCTCTCTGAGATGGCAGAAAATCTAAGCTTTCCATCTGAGCAGCCTTTCAGTGGGAGATGTGAGTGACAAGATGAAGACCCCTTTAGAATAGACTCAACAGAAAATGACAGTGGTTCATTCACTGGGAGTTTTGTCCCAATTTATTTGCCTACGAAAAGGTCTTTTGCACATCTATCTATTGTAAATGTGTACCTCTGTCTCTCCTTGACCAAACACTTTCTATTTCTTGGGGTCTCTTCAGAGGCCTCTCTGACAAATGGGATTTTCAGCTCAGGCCCTAACTTGCCCTTCAGTGTTGTCTGGAGCAGTGAGTGGCATGGATTACACTGAGGTGGCAGAAGACACCTGGTGTTCTCTTTGCTGAGCTTGGTGAAGGCGTGCCCTTGAGCGGTCAGGGAGTCCGCGGGAACATGGGAAAGAACTTCCATCTGGGTGGGGAAAAGGTGGACCTCCGGGGCACTGTATCCTCACTCTGAGGGTCATTTCTTGAGCCTGGACCTCAGAAGTGTGAGACAGCACCAGGGAGCCTTCCGGTTTCAATGGCATCACATCATGTTCCGCACTGAGTCTATCCTGCAGGCCCAGCTGGCCCCAGGTGTCAGGGATTGCACTGAAGTTGGCATAGCTGGTCACTCATGGGGCTGCATTTGGGCCAAACTAAAAGCCTTGAAGACAAGGATACTGTCGGTTAAGTACACTAACTTTAGATGAAATTAGTTCTGTATTCCCAGACCCTGAATACTGCACGGAGAGATCAGGGCAGATGGACGAAAATTACATAAGTCTTTGTTTGGCGGCTCCCCTGGGGTGGGGCCGTAGGCACTTTTGTAGGACCTGTACTCGGGTCCAGGCACCATGAAGTTAAGCAGGAACAAGGCAGCAGCTTGGGAAGTCTCCAACATCTCTCTCCAGCCAAGATATTCTCCAGCAACTTGTCAGCAAAGGCCCTTCTTTTCCCCAACCTGTCACTAACTGGGGGAGGTGGAGGTAGGGCCCCTCCTGGGTGAGTCTCTGCTGTAAAAGGGCGATAGCCTAGAACTGATGTCTTTTATTTTCTAAAGGTAGCTCATTTTGTACACACTGTTACAGTGGCCGAGTAATCCGAGGGAAACTTCTAAATGCTTCCGGCCAGCAAAGTAGGTGCCCTGACTTGCTTCTCTCCGGTACGCTGCTTTCCGCTCGGAATTGTTCCGTTTCCCAGGAAGCCCCATCGTGTCTTCGGTGTCCTGTTGCCTCCGAGCGCGCCCGGGGCAGCCGGGACGCGCTGGCGCTCCCCGACCAGGCGGCCCTGGGCGCGAGGCGGGTCTCGCCCGCGGCAAAAGCGCTCGCGGCCTGGACACCGGACGCCACGCCCCGGCCGCGGCTCAGCTGGGCGGGGCTGGGGGTTTGCGTCGCGCTCGGGGCGCGGCCGCGGTTGGCGGGCGCTGGGCCGCCAGGGTCCGCTGCCGCTCCAGCCCGCCCCTCGCGGCCGCCCTCGCCCGCCTCCACGTCCGCGTCGTCCCGCCGGCGGCCTTCGGCGGGTGGGGCCTGGGCCCCGGCGGCGCGGTCGTCGCGCCCTGCAGCCGTCCTCCTCCAGGTCCGGCTGTCCGCGTCGACGGCCTCCACGCGCGTCTGCGGTGGCGCGGGGCCTCACTCGGCGGCCCGCACTCTGAGGACACACGGAGGACCGTCTTGCGCGGCCACCAGCCTTGCTGGAGCTGCCCTGGTCTCCGCAAGTCGCTCATCTCCAGACCACTTGAGTCTTCACGCATCTCCAAGGACCCCCAAAACTTGTAAATGAAAGATATAAAGCCTCATGCAGCCAACATGAAAAAAAGTAATTTAAATTAGGACCACCTACTATGACCACCTAGTAATGGACTGATGGTACTGGGACTTCATTCAGTCTCCATAATTCAGTCCAAACTCAAAAAACATTTTTCCTTTTCTACATGGCTCTGACACTGTAGACTTTCTACAGAAGAAGATTCTATGCAAATGCGTTTTCCATGTAAACATATTTTCCATTTACACTGCCTCTTTAAACATTTTTTTTCACTTGCAGATTCCCTCACAAGTTGTGTATAAAGTGCTTTCTTAACTCCTTCCTTTTGCTAACACAGCAGCCTCACAGCGATGGTCAGGACAGCTGGACAGTCTGAGAGGAGAGGCATCCTAGTCTTCAGAGATGTGGATTTTTGGGGTTTTTTGGGTTTTCAGAAGAGGTTTTTCTTTACCGTGATCTCTGAAGATAGAGAAAGGTTCAAATGGAAAAAAGAAATGAGAAATGAAAGGATGAGGGATGGATACGAAAGAACCTGTGTCCCGTGTCTTCCTGACAAGTGCCTGTGCCAAAACTCTACTTTTCTTTTATTCACAAAATTTTCAGTAAAGCTACCATTTAGTATCAGATCAAACATAATAGATATAATGCAAATGCATTCTGGAGATTAAAAAAAAATCTTCCACATAAAAAGACATAAAGCTGTGTCATTCTCCATGCAAGCATGCTAGTGCAGTGCAGGCATTTTCCGAGAGACTCAAGAAAATACCAATGGTGGCTTTTGAGAGATAAAACTTACTAAGGCAATACCACTCTAAAAAAAAAAAAAAGCCAAAGTGACTTTTTTTGTAAAATATTACAATGACCTTGAAATTAAAATCACATAGTATTCTACATGAATATCCTGAGACAAATGAAGAATAAAATTCATAATAAAAGTCAGAATATAACCAAAACCACCTATGGAGGTAACATGTAAATTGGTGACTGAAGCTCAAATATGTACTGTGCAGACTTTGTCTTTCCTTGATTGTTATGCATGTGTCTGGCATTTTGAGCTCTGCAGGAAGAAGAGTAAACATTTGATCTGGAGCATTTCTGGCTGTTGTCTGGTGAATATGCACCTGACCTGATCTCACCAATTTCTTAGTGAGCCGGCCCGACACTTTCACTACCATATTTTTACCATCTGCAATGGATGTTCTTTGTCTCTTTGAGAAACTTGGAATTGGTGACAATGTTTTAGCATTTCTTCCAGTTAAGAAGATTTTTAGTGCAGAAGTGTTAAGGTGACTCAACTGAAATTGGGGTGCACAAGTGTAAAGTGTATGTGGAAGCAGTCCAGTGATAGAAGAATTTGTGGAAACATAAGAACAGAGTATACAAACGTTATGTAATCTCAATCATATACCAAGCTGGCTCAGGCAAAAATGCTACATTCATTTTGAAGAAAAAAAACGATTTGGAAACAATAAACATTTCTTTATGAAGATAATATAATCATACGGTTATTTGAATCACACAATCTTCTGTAAAGAAATGCTAAAATAGAAATAAATAATTATTTAAGTTTTACCACAATTATTGTATCTGTGGGACATGTTCCTGCAAGGTAGAAATGAGGAAGAATTTTTGCATCACTTCAAAAGACACACACTTGGAGGCAGAAGCCACTGCCAGGTGTGGAAGGCTGAAAACACCCGCTGGAAGGATGCGATAAGGCTGCAGGAGACCTGTGGAAACAGAAAGAGGTGCTGGTGTCACACCTGTTTCTGAATTTCATGGTTTTTCTCTGGTACGCTTCTCCCCCCTCCCCTGTTTTTTTTTTAACATTTAATTTTTTAAGGTAATTTTTTTTTGGTTACAGAATGTGGCATTGACTTTTTTCTGTTCAAGATGGAAGATCTATAGTTGGATAAAATAGGGGATAAAATACAGGAAAAAGAAACCGCATGTAGAAGTTTGCTATAGGAAAACTGAATATGGTCAAGACACCTGTTTTTTTTTTTTGTCTTGATCTATAGATTCAATGTAACTGAAGGCAAAATTTAGGTATTTTGACGGTGATGAATAAGCTAATACAAACTTTGTAGAGAAAATGACAAACAGCATGAAGCGGAAGAAGCAGCGCAAAGTCGCAATACAGGCATGATTCATTTTTTAAAAATAAAGTTATAGTAGTCAACTCACTCTAGCATTATCAAAATTATAGTAAACAAACAAATCAGGTAAAGCACACATAGAGGGGCTAGAGAAACTGCACAGAGGTTAGGGCCCTTGCACACAGCCCCGAATTGATTCTCCAAGACCACATAAGCTGGACAGGGTGGCACATGCCTCTAATCCCAGCACTCAGGAGACTGAAGGAGGATTGCCTGAGTTTGGGGACAGCATGTGCTACATAATGAGTGCAGGACCAGCCTAGACTGCAGACTGAGAGCCTCTTAAAAAAAACATACAGCCCAGAAATAAATCTACATAAATAGTCATCTAATTTTTGCCCAAAATGTAACAAACCTCAATAAAACAAAAGAAATTCTAATAACCCTACATTAGCATGAAAAAAGACAAATCAAAGTGAAGACAAAGACAAAGTGAACTCTGAGTGAATCACAATCCTAATTTTAAAATATGAAAATTATGAAATTACTATTGTGTTACAGCTGTTACTTAGATTGTTCAGCATTGGGAAGGCCTTACATGGGACCCTAAGCACTAACATTATGTAGATAGAGGATAGAAATATATACATGCCAGAAAATTTAGTGATCTTAGCTTCAGTGATAACATTTTTTCCACTATTTCTAAGTCAAACTTTTTAATTTACTATTTTTATTTACGTATCACCTGCCTTACCTTTTACCACCTCTCATCCCCCCCCCCCCACTTTATCCCCCTTTCCTCCCCACACAGCTTACTCTCTTACTTGCTTCTATCTCTCCTTTACCTTTTTATGGTTTGGTTTTCTCATATTAGATAAACCATACAATATTTAACTTCCTGTATCTGTTTAATTTAGTGAAGCATAATGATCTCAAGGTGCATCCATTTGTCTACAAATGATTCCAATTTATCATTATTTATGGCAGAATAGAACTCCAGTGTATGCATATGCCACATCTTTATCCATTTGCCTGTGGTGGACAATTTACTTCTAAGATTTACCTGTTACAAACCGTGCTGCTGTAAAGATGGGTGTGTATGTATCACTCGTGTAAGATAACTTTAACTCTTCTGGGAAGACACCCAAAGATGTATGGCTGGGTCAAGTGGAATATCTATTTTCAGTTTTTTGAGGTGATTGCTTCTTTCCATAGTGGTTTTACCAGTTTACGCTCCCACCAGCAGTATAAAAGGGTTCCTTTTTCCACACAGACTCATCAGCATTTAGTGTGTGTGTGTGTGTGTGTGTGTGTGTGTGTGTGTGTGTGTGTGTGTGTGTGTGTGCGTGCGTGCGTGTGTGTTCTAAATATCAGTTATTCTTACTGGCATTAGATGAAACCTCAGTGTTGTTTTGATTTGCTTTTTTCTAATGGGTAAAGATGTTGAGCATTTTGGCCATTCGGACTTTCTCTTCTGAGAATTGTTTATTCATTTCAGATTCCCATTTTTTGATTGGGTCCCTCACTTTTGAGATCTAATTTTTTTCAGTTCTTTGCAAATTCTTGATAATAGTCCTTTGTCTGAGGAGTAGCTGGAAAAGATTTCTTCCTCCCCATCCTATGGGTGCTTTCTTTACTCTGCTGATTGTTTCCTTTGCTGCACAGAAGCATTTTAATTTCATATAATTTCATTTGATTTTCTGTATGTCAACAACAGTGCCTATTGTGATTTCATCTCTTTAGTCTCTAATTGCATTGATGTAGATTCTGTTCCTTCTTTTGTGGTTTGGATATAGGCTTTTTAATCTTATTTATTACTCTGAAGAATCAACTCCTTGTTTCATTGGGCTTTTATACTATTTTTAGTTTTAATTTCAATTTGATGCTCACTCTGATTCTTAGAATTTTCTTCCCTCTACTGTATTTGGATTTGGCTTGTTTTTGTTTCCCTGGGACTTTGAGCTGCACCATTAGATTGTTTATTTAAGATTTGGCTATTTTTAATATGTGTATTCATAACCATAAATATCTCTCTTAGCACTACTTTCATTTTTGTCCCACAGATTCTGGTATGTTGTTCATTGTCATTTGACTTTAGGAAGTTATTGAATTCTCTCTTGTTTATTATTCCTGTGATCTATTGCTTGTTTGGTAATGTGTTATTTAATCTCCACGTATTTGTATAGTTTCTGTAATTTCTGTTGCTATTGATTTCTAGTTTTATTTCACTATGATCAGAAAGTATGCAGGGAATAATTTCAATTCTTTTGTATTTATTTAAACATGCCTTACATCCATAATCTGGGCTATTTTGGAAAAACTTCCATGTGTTTCTGAGAAAAAAAGGTGTATTCTTTTGATGTTGGATAGAATAGACTTCATTTAAGTCCATTTGCTTCATTCTGTGATATAGCTCTGATGTTTCTCTGTTGATTTTTTTTGTCCAGTTGACATATTTGTGAGATTTGAGGCATTGAAGTCCCCTGGTATGACTGTACTAGGCCCTTTTTAGCTACTCATGTCCAGAAGTTTCTGTTTTGTGTATTGGTGTGTCTGTACATTGGTGGCACATGTTTATAATTCTGAGCTCTTCCTGTTGGATTGTTCCTTTTGCCAGTATGTAATGATCATTTTGTCTCTTTTTATCTGTTTTGGTTTGAAGTCTGCAGTGTTTGAGAATATTATAGCTACTCCCAATTATTTCCAGGCTCCAGCAGTGTGTAGTATTAGTTTCCATCCTTTTATCTTCAGTCTATGTGCTTCTTTGCGGGTGAAGTGTCTCTTTCAGACAACAAATGGTTGGGTTTTGTTTTTTATCCACTCGCCAATCTGTGTCATTTGATTGTTAAGACACTCAGCATTGAGAGTCATTATTGTAAGATTTTTACTGAATCCTTTCAGTGTCTTGTTCTCTTTCTCTCTCTCTCTCTCCCTCTCTCTCTCTCCCTCTCCCTCTCTCTCTCTCTTTCTCTCTCTCTCTCTGTGTGTGTTGGTTCTTTAATTTTTCTTTTTTTACACTTTTTCTTTAGTTGTTTACTTTGCTCAGTGTTCTTTTGTGTTGTTCATTTCTTTGTCTCTTTCTAAGATTTCTTCACATATTTTCTGCAATGCTGTGTCAGAGGTTGAAAATATTGTCTACAAATCTTTCAAGCTTTAAAAGATAGGAAGCATCAGCCCAGGTCGTGGTATCCAGAAAAATTATTCCTGAAAATTGAAGAGAAAGTAAAAACTTTTTATGACCAAGAATTCATAAAGAAATTTGTATCCACTAGCCCAGTATTGTAGAAAATACTTGAAGGAATTTTTGAGAGAGACAGAGAGACAAGCAGCATCAAAGAACATACAGGAAAGAAAACATCTAATGAGAAAGTGTAACAAAAAGGTAGACATCAATCATTTGATTGGTATCTCCCTTAAGCAGCACCGGCTTTCTCATCAAATCTGTGGTACTTCTCCCATAACTATTATTTTATTATTATATTACTTTGCAAGACAAAATAATTATATTTAACATGGGGAGTTGATATAGAATCTTAATCTGTGCAACATTTTTGATGAGTAGAGATATTTAGCTAGGAATAGAGTGGTAGAAAGCTGTGCTTTTAATTTGGGATATTATTAGTTTTAAAAACAGTAGAAGTTGGTAAATAACTGGTTTGGGGGGTCTTTTCTGAACCTGTCACTGAGTGGTAAAGATAAAAGATCACATAGCCTTAGTCCATTGACTAAGAACTCAGTCAGCTATTATTTCAATCTGTGATTCTTGAATTTTATTTCTGAATTTCATACTCTGTAAATAAATTTGTAATAATGATCTTAGTCATTACTTTCTGCTCCTCTTTGGGAATGAAAACTTTAAAAAATCTGAAATAACGAAGTATGCCATTGTATCTATTGCTTTATGTGTGAAATACTTTTATGATATAGACTTAGGCTCATGTAAGGTAGTGTGATTCATTTATTTGGTCTTTGATGCAAGTTTAGCCTAAGAAAATAGACTGATGTAATGATAACTTGAATATCTTTTTGTAACAGCACAAATGGTAATAGCTAAATCTTATAAAAAGCGCATATGGAGCTGGAGGAATGACTCAGTAGTTAAAGTGCTTGCCTAGTAAGCACCAAGTACCTGAGTTCGATTCCCCACCACCACATAAGCCAGGTGTGGTGGCGCATGCCTGTAATCCCAGCACTTGGGAAGCTGAGACAGGAGGATTGCAGTGAGTCCAAGGCCAGCCTGGGATCCATAGTGAGTTCAGAACCAGCCTGGGCTGCAGAGCGAGACCCTGCCTCAAAAAAAAAAAAAAACCCAACAACAACAACAACAACAACAAAATGCTAGTATGCCCCAGTACAGATGACTGGATAAATAAGATGTGGTATATATACACAATGGAGTATTATTCTGCCATTAAGAATGACAAATCTGAGTCGTTTTTAGGAAAATGGTTGCACTTTGAGACCATTATGCTCAGTGAAATAACTCAGACCCAGAAAGTTAAATATATGGTTTTTCTAATACGTGAAAACCAAACCATAAAAAATGTAGAAGAAAAGGGAATGGAGATTTTGAGGGTGGAAAGGAGAAATAAAGGTGATATGTTAAAAAAAAGAGAAACAAATGGGGATGATAGTAGGAGTTAAGAGGGAGTGGGAAGTTGTGGAAGGGTCAAAAAGTGGGAGAGGAAGGGACTGTGATTTTGATATGACACATATGTACACAAAAATTCACGTTTAATCTAAACATGTATTATATAGATATAGATATAGATGTATAGATATACCACACATCCCAGCAGTTTTACTATTGAGTGTATATTCAAAGAAAATAAAATGAGTATGCAAAGGGGGAAAAAATTAAATGAGCCCATATCGTGAGATCTTTCATGGATAATACTGATGAAGCAATTTCTATCTCCAATATTAAATTTAATCTACTAATTGATGAATTCATTCATTCATTCATTCATTCATATAGTGTGGCACATTTAGCCACCTTACACGCCCGTAACCCTTTCAATTGTTTTGAGACAGGGCTTCCCTAAAAAATCACTGAGTTGCCCAGGCTGGACTGAACTCACGACTCTTCTGCGTGAGCCCTCCAGAATGCTGAGATTACAGACACCTGCTACCATATCTGGTCTCCAATCTTAAATTCTCATTGGGTATTTTTAACTACTGGCCAAACATGTCTATTTCGATATCCCAGCAAAACTGCAATGTGTCTCAAAATAAACACTTAAATTCTTTATAAAAATTTTTAAAGGATTTTTTGGTTATGAAAAATATTTACTTCTTCAATTTTCAGGGATAATTTTTCTGGATATAACAACCTCGGTTGACAATTGCTTTCTTTGGAAGCTTGAAAGATTTTGCTCCAGGATCTCCTGGCTTTAAGTATTACATTGAGAGTTTTACAGTGACTCTTACAGGGTTCTACAGCGACTCTACAGGGTTCTACAGTAACTCTACAGGTTTTTACAGTGACTCTACAGGGTTCTACAATGACTCTACAAGGTTCTACAGTAACTCTACAGGGTTCTACATTAAAATTTACATAACTTAGAGTGGGTTTGCTTTGACAAAATAATGTCTTTTTCTCCTACTGATTTTAATATTTTTTTTCTTTGTGCTCACTATCTTAGGTTTTGATTATGGTGTGCTGTGGGGAGTTTATTTTCTGGTCAAGGTTATTTGGTGTTCTATTAGCTTCTCGTACCAAAATATTAATTGGGAAATTTTCTCATTAGCATTCATTTCAGTGAATAAATTCTTTGTACTTTTTGTGCTATTTTCTGCTCTCTCATTCTTATCCATAATTCTGAGTTTGGTTCTCTTTAAATCATCTATTAGCTGCTGTATCCAACTAGTCCGCTTACTTCTAATTTTGGTGTCATACCTGCTGTGGCATTTCTTTCCTCAGGTTTGTCTTTGATGTCTTAACTCTGCCCTTACAATGTTCAAGCAAATTTTTTCAGGTCTTGGCCTCAAGGCAATTCTGCCTCAGTCTCCTGAGTGCTGGGATTACAGACATGCACCACCATGCCCAGCTTATGTGGTGCTGGGGAATCAAACTTGGGTACTTAGCATTTGACTTAGTGCTTGCTAGGCAAGCTGTTTAACTGCTGAGCCATTTCTCCAGCCCTCACATTAGTTTTTTTTTTGGCATTCTGAACTTCAGGTAAATGTCTTTTCAGATTTTCCACTTCTCTATCAAAATGTCCCTTCATATCTTGCATTTCTTTATTTACCTCAGCCAACTTTTTATTTGTATCTTTTATACACCAGCAAGATTTCTATTCATTGTGCATTCATTGTTTAGCAAATTCCTCTTTAAATTTTCTGATCATTACTTATGTTTCTATAAGGATAGGTTGTTTTAATTGACTGTTCACAGAAACTGACTAGTCTATTTGGTTTTTGACTTTCCTTTCCTATGAGTTCCACTAGTTCAGGGACTATGACATTAGCTTCTGGGGTCTCAAAAGTTTCTGTGTGTGTCCTGTGGCCTTCTCATCTCATGATTCCGTTGCTGAGAGACTTCACTTTAATGGTTACCTGAGAGGTTGCTTTGAATGTGTATGAGAGTGTTGGGGGAGGGCGCCCAAAGTCCTCTAAACTTTGTGCTGAGATCAGAAAATGCAGAGAAACCTAATGGTCTGATTGCGCCTAAGGTGTCTTGTTCATGACCCGGCCCCTTAGCAACTCAGCTAATCTTTCCTATCTCTTCTGGTTTCTCGTCTCCAAGGGTGGAGCTCTCTACTCTCTGAGATATTCCCACTACCACCCAGTGTTTCAGGAAGTCCGCAGCTTTCTCTCCTCTTTGCAACTCTCTCTTGTGCCAGTATCTTCCTAGGTACAATTTAAGAGTGTCCCCAAAAATCTCTGGCATGGCTTGTCTGTGGCTTCTTTTACCCTAAGCAGATCAGACTCAGACTGTTTTCAAAACGGCTCTTGCCTACTTCACTGCCTATTACAGCTGCTGAACACTGCTTCTCCCAAGATGGTCTAAGTTCCAGGGGTCATTTCAAGGGGAAGTTTACAGTGCATTTGTAGTTTTCACTATCTGTAGGCTTCTTACTGGAAGCTGGGGCTACCTATTGCTGTCAACTCCTACATCTGGATCCAGGCTTACCTCAGTTATGGATACCAGCATCTCACAGTCCTTCACAGTTAACCTTGAGCAGCTTCCTGGGCTGGTGTTTTCTTCAGCTTGTGATGAGCCTGTGAAATCTTCAACATTCTTGTGTGCTCAATTCGTGGGGCTCTCCTCCCTCTTCTAGCTAAGTTGGACAGGTAGTTTTTGACTATATTTCAACTTTTTGAATAAGCCAACAGGAACACATTGACCAGCTCTGTTACTTGGCTGTCATCTTACCCAGAAGTAGTGATAACATTTTGACACTAGGTCAATAATTCAATAATGGTGCAAAATATTTTGCTTCATATTTATCAAGAAAAAATTGAAAACTCACACTTTACTAAAAATACCTCCGCAAAGACACTGTAGTCAGAGGGAAAAATTAAATCACAGAGTGAAAATATGTTTGGAAATGTGATATTAACTTAAAGACTGTTTTGCACAGCAATGTTCTTAAAACTGAGCCATCAGGACAAATTATTCAGTTGGTAACTGAGTTAAATATTTAAGAGGTACATCACTAAATAAGATATACAGAGTTAAATATAATGTTTGTCTTCACATCCTATCTTATCAAGAAAATACAGCAATGAGACAACTTATGCAAACATTCTAACAGCCAAAACCCTAAGCCTAACCTTCACACTACTAGCCTCAACAACTAGTTAGAATGTGGAACTTTAGAAAATATTTTACCAATTTTTAGAATACTGATCACACTCCTCTCATCTAATCTATACATCATATTTCTTGGATTGACTCACTGGCCCGTTCAAAGCTGCACATCAACGGTGCTTAAATCCAATGGCTCCTTTTTTTCAGTCCCAGGTCCCCTGCTTTATAATAAAACTGTTATCAGTTGCCAAACACAGATCTTTTTTCTAAACATTCACACAAAACCACATCCACATGGCAACCAACCCCCTGGCCACCCAAATGATTCTAAGCTAATATCTTTACTTACCTTTTACCCCCAGCCCTGATTTTAACACTCCCCAGCCTGTGTCCATTCTCACCAGAAAGTATCTCAAAGGACAGCGACACCCTTCTTCCATTATTTTTAAGGAGTCAAAAATGAGAAAAAAGAGTACAATAACCCCACTGGGGACAGGTTATAAACCTGACTTAGAAAATGTTGTTCAGCAAATCCCAGTCTGAATAAAAATGAATGCTGTGACCATTGGAGAGCTATGCCAACTTGAGGCAATCAGGAAGGACACCTGGATTAGGGTTTGGGAACCACGCCCAGATTTGGAATTGAGAACCAGCTTGGATTAGAGTGTGAGTGATTTGTGCGCCAGCGAATGAGGGAAGAGCACCCACCCGGATGTGGAAGGCCTAACTAGAACTCAAACTGTATAATAAGAGGGAAGAAGAAAGATTGTTATAGCTTCTTCCTCTGGGAAAACTCTTGCCTTTGCAATTGTCTGTGGACACTGACTTGCTACACACTACAGATCTTCATCACAGATTCATTTTATTCTTGACTTGTGCCTGTTTGCCCATTGCTGATCTTCAGCTGTCAATCTTCAGTCTCCAGTCTTCACCATTGTTCTTCCGACAACTGAGATCTGCAGCAGATGCTCACCTCACTGGCTGTCCTGCAGTCTCGGATGGGAGTTCTACATTGCGGCTGAGCAGCCATTGGATACTCCAGCTTTTGCACGTGCAGGCCGCCATCTTGGACTATCTCTGTTCTTGGATTTGGAGATCTTTCTAATAGATCCTTTTGTTATAAAGTCTGTAAATTCTGTTTTTTGAAAGAACCCAAACTATCCAAATGCTGACTAAAATTAACCAGATAACCCTCCCCATATGTTAAGGGTTTTGAGAAACAAAGAAACTTAAACATGAAGAGTGGCCCCACCCTACCTCTTTTGTCCTGTCACTGTTATTCATGCTGTTAAACACATAACCCGTATTCCTGGCTTCTCTCTCTGATAAGATCTCTGGTTGTGATTGTATTACTTCTCTTGTTAGGTCCTTACTTTATTAACTTCATTTTTAAATTATTTTTTAAACATTAACAGGCTCCTGTCGAGTTTATAGCTTACAACCAGGTAAAAAACATTCCCCTCCGCAGTGACATAGAAGTAGCCTGATCCCCAAGTCCTCCATCTTCCTCAGAAGTAAGCGGTAAGTGGCAAGATCTGACCCAAATATACAACCCCTCGATCATAATCTGTCCTTTTAAAAAATTTAAACGTATGTCCTGAAAAATAAATCAAAAGCACCTCCATACCCTGAAAAACTTCCTCATGTCCCTGAGTGTCCAGCTGATTCTGGCTCAAGAGCCCCTTAACACAGCACAGCTATACGAATGCCTTCAAAATTCTAAGGGCTCAGACCAACCCAGATCCAAACCCCTATCCTCCCTGCCAACTCATAGTATATTAAACTCACCCTCTCTATCCTACCCTTCCAATTCAATCCACAGTGCATTTTAATTTTGCTCTGCTTTAATTGGGTGATGTAGCCTATTGGGTGCTGACCCATTACAGCCACCTTTCTGCTTAAACTGGTGTCCTACCATTCTTCTTGCCTAGATCTTACAGGTGGCTTTCTAAAAGTTCTTACTTGAGTTTTCATGGACTGGGGTTATTGATTTTATTTGACAATCAAAACCAATGTATGAAGCAATTGTAAAGCACTTAAAAAAGCCAACAAGCCATATAAAAGACAAGCCCCTCTCCATTTTTAGGAAACTGTTCTACAGAGACATCCAACATATTTTTCCACAAGAGTGTCCCTAATTTCAAAAGTAATTGTTTTGTGGAAAAGCACATTTGTACTCTTGAAAGAAGACATCCTAAGCAGGAAAAGAACATAATGGAGAGGCAATGAGGGCCCAATTTGTGACCTGTTGCAGCATCTATGGCTACCCCACTAGACTGACACAATCTTCGAGGATTCACATTGAAATTAAGTACAATTATAAGTGTGTACCTTTCAGTCTTCATTAGATATTGTCCAATCTGACATTGAAAATCCCATATTTTATCTCTCAGAAGAACAAAGGAAGATTTTTCATTTAAGAAGCACTGATGCATTCGAACCCACTTAGTCACTGCTTTCATTTCTTCCTGAACTGACAAGGGGCTTTACTAGCTTTTGCTAGCCCAGGCTTTCTGTATGCATGACAAGACTGGCTTTCATATTATGTGTCTGTGAGATTCATCAAGGTCACCTATCCCACTGCAGTTGTCTTTCACTTCCTAATAATCAATTCTTTTCCAACCATCTTTTCTTTCTGATTCTATATAATAGCTGTTTCCCCTTAGCTTGTATGACAGCCTACTAAGAATGTTTTGCGATGGTGTGATGTTACTTGTCCTTTGTTTTATGAAGTCTATGAAGTTTTTTTTTTCACACGCTTGTCTACAGCCATCACCCTTGTTGTGATTTTATGACATGTTGGCCTTTGGATGTTTATGAGTTGTTAATAATTAATTATGTATAATTTTTATTTTTCCACTCCTGGAATTGAAGTATGGGCCATCCCATAGTTCACAACCTTTTCCTCCTAGTTTGTTTTGGGACAGGTTTCTACTGAGTGTGCACCATATGGGCTGTAAAGAAATGATATGTCCTTCATACTCAGCCTCCCAGGAGCAAAGGTCGCCTAGTCAACCTAGGATCCATGGCTATGACAAGTCCCATTTCAGGAGCATCCATCAGCTGTCACTGAACATAGGTACAACCTAGAATTAATGATAAGAGTTCCCAATATGTTGAAAATTTGGGATTTTCTTTTAGCAGATCAAGAGCTTTTACAGGGCCTCATCAAACTTTCTAGAATTGAAGTTTGCCACATTGCTATCACACAGTCACAACAAAGCATGTATTGTCAGCTGTCACTATGGAGTTTCTGGTACATCAGCGAACACTCAGGGTACAAATGAACATACATATCTGCACTTGAGACTTGTCAACTGCCAATGCACATACAGAACATGATCTGACCTCAGGTTCCCTAGTCATCCTCAGACAAACATGTCATTTGCTGATCTTTTCCTTATTTCCTTTCTTCCTTTTTTTTTCTATTTTTGGCACCCGATCTGCTACTGAAGACTTTACCTTCAGATCCTTCCCCATAGCTCTCTTCTTTTTAGTTCTGATTTTGACATCAGTGTAGCTAAACCCCCCAGCTTTCCAGGATGGAATAGAACTTGATATCGCTCACCTTAAGTTCTCTGAGTAATAGAATCATAGGACTATGCCACCAGCACTGGCCAGCAACCCAGGTTTTATTTCCCCCAATTATTATTAGTATATACAAGCAATACATAATGATTAGATTGAGCTTGAGTATTTTGTGCACATGTATACCTCATCGACATTACAATCCCTTCTCCTCCCTGTTTTTGGCCCTCACAGTCTCTCCCTCACCCCTCTCACCCCCGCCCCTGCCAAACTCTCACTATCATACCCATTTGGTTCTATAGAATGTTTGTATTCTGGGCTTCTCATATTGGAGAAACCGTGTGATATTTTACCTTCTGAGTTTGATTAATTTCATTAAGCATGATGATCTCAAGTTTGCATCCATTTACCTAAAAAGCCTCAAATTTATCTGTCTTTGTAGAGTAGTACTCCACTGTGCACATATACCACAATTTTTATATCCAGTGGCCTGTGGATGGGTATTTCAGCATCTTCCACATTTTAGCTATTGTTAATTGTGCTGCTATAAACATGGGTATACATGTATCTCTGTTGTAAGTTGCTTTTAACTCTGTTGGAAAGATATCCAAAAGAGATATCGTGGGATTGAATGGAATATTTATTTTCAGCCTTTTGAAAAATTTCCACTCTGCCTTCATCATAGTTGTATCAGTTTACAGACCCACCAGTAACGTAAAATTATTCCTTTTTTGCTGCAACCTTGCCAGCATTCATTGCTCTTCAACTTCTTGATATGCACCATTCTCACTGGGGTAAGATGATATCTTAATGGTGTTTTGATTTGCATCTCTAAAATGTTGAACATCTTTTAATGTATTTTTTTGGTCATTTGCACGTCATCTGAGAACTGCCTATTCATTTCAGTTGCTCCTTTTTTAACTGGGTCTTGATGTTAGGGGGTCTATTTTTCTTGAATTCCTTGTATGTCCTAGTTCTTAGCCTCCTCTCTGAGGTATAGGTGGTAAATATTTTTTCCCATTCTGTTGGTTCTCTCTTCACTCTGTTGATGGTTTTCTTTGCTGCTCAAAAACTTTTCATTTGATATGATTCCATTTGTTGATCCTGGGGATATTTCTTTTACATCAGGTGTCCTATTATGAAAGTCTTTGCTCACTCCTACATCTTATAGAGTTTTGCTTATTTTATCTTCAAAAAGGTTCAGTGTTTTTGTCTTAATATCTTGGTCTTTGAACCACCTTGATTTCATTTGGGTATGGTGATATGTATATGTATAGATTCATTCTTCTGCATATGGATGTCCAATTTTCCCAGCACCATTTGTTGAAGAGGCTATCCTTTTTCACTGTATGTTTTTGGCAAACCAGCAAGCCAGCTTTTAGAATTCTGGGATCATTGTCCATTTAGGCGGCATTCTAAAATTTCTTATTCTAGACTTTTTTTAACATTCAGACTTGATTTTTTTTTTATACCAGTCACAGCCAAAGTGAGAACCTGTTGATTCTCTTGCAAGTCATCCAGAGAAACCCACATTCCATGGAGAAGATAAGCCCCTCTACTTTTGGAAGTAACTGTTCTACCCAATGTAATCTGCACGTGTGTCCTGGATTTCAAAAGTGATGATTTTGTGGAATACTGCATCTGTAGGGCTGAAAGAAGACATCATTAACACAGAGAGAATTCACTGATGGAAAAATAAAGAGGTGGTTTGGGCCCAATTTGTGACTGTAGTCACAGCATCTTTGGCTGACTCAACAGATTGGCACAAACTTCCAGGATACACACGACAGTTAGGACCAACTATAAGTGAGTGACTTTCTGTCTTCATTAGATGTTGCCTAACATAACATTGACATCTCCAAATTTTCTTAGAAGAACAAAGGAATGTTTTTCATTTCATAAGTGATTACTCATTTGAACCTCTTTAGTCACTGCTTTTTCACTGGTAAACATTTCTTCACAAACTGACAAGACTTTACTAATAATATGGGTTACTAGGCTTTCTGTGTATGTAATAACATTGGATTTCAAAGACAGTTTGCATACCTATGAAATGTATGAGGGCACCTGTGTCCTATTATGACTGCCTTTGTTCCCCAATGTATAATAAATGCTCCTTCAAATGTCCATTCTTCTGAGTCCATAAATTTGCATGATACCCTAATGGCTAAGAAGTGTTTTGGCAAGCTGTTATATTACTTGTCATTTGTTTTGTAAAAGTTTATGAAGTTCCTTTTAGTTTTTTACTCTTTTCTACAGCCATAATATTATGATCTTTCAGTCTTTTGGTGTTTATGGGTGATCATTACTTTCTTAATTATTTTGTACACTAATTCATATGATTTTCACTTGTGGATGAAAGTATTGACCTTCTGATTGTCTTACAACTGTGGAGTTTTTTTCTTGATCATAGTGGGCCAGGATTCTACTGAGTCTGCCTCTTGCAAGATGCAAAATCATCATTCATCATCTAGGCTCCACCTCCCAGCAGGTAGGGCCTTCCTTCATGGGCCAAAGATGACATTAGCTTTCAGTGGAATCAGCCACTACCATTGAACACAGAAAGCAAACTAGAACTGTGGAGTAGATTCCATGATGTATGAAATGGTTGAGATTTCCCTTTAGCAGTCCACAGAGGCTGAGGATATAGTTCAATAATCACAGTGCTTGCCTATTATCAATAAGGCCCTGGGTTTGAGTCCCCAATACCACACAAGCTAGGGATGATGGTGCATGTCTGTTAATCCCAGCATCTGGGAAGGTAAAGCAGAAGGATTGCTGTGTATTCAAGGCCAGCCTAAGCTAGCTGATGAGTTCAGGTCTCGTTTGGACTACAGTGGCCCTGTCTCAAAAATAAAACAACAACAAAAAGCAGAGCCATTCTTCTACATGGGCCCATACAGCTTTTTGAAATTGAATTTTGCCACCTTGCCACCATTGTGTGTCATACCGCAGCTGTTGTCAGTTGTCACAATGGGATTTCTGGTGGTCCAGGGAACTTCAGGGGAGGCACTGAGCATAACTATCTGTCGTCGGGTTCTTTTCCTTCTGGTAAGCACTTCTTTTTCAACTTCTTTTGTCATGGGAGGTGCACTCCAGGGAATTGCAGTAAGATATTCCCCACCTTATGTTTGTGTTTAGCTCTGACTTTGAGATAGGACATAGCCAAGTTCCTAAGTCTTTCAAGATGAGCTAGAAGTTCATGTGCCTGTGCCCTTTTCTCGCAAAGGCCTGCATCACAGGCCTGCATTAACAGCACTGGATGTGGATCTATTTCCAGATTTTTGGTTTATCTTTTGGTTTGGGTGGTTTTCAGAAAAATCCTTATTTTAAGGTTTTCATCAATTGAGGTTTGGTTGCCATTCACAACCAATATAGGATGCAGGTTCTTCCCATGCAAATATCTAGAGATGCCAGCAACTCAAACAGAAGATAAGTCTCTCTACTTTTAAAGGAAACCGTTTTAAAGAGACACTTACTTGATTCTTGTACCTTTGATTTTTTAAAATGACTGTTTTATGGAAAATTGTGTCTGTACTCTTCAAAATAGACATCATTAGCACACGAAGAATACAAGTTGGAGAAATAGAGGAGATTTTGGCCCAATTTGTGCCATTAATTTATAGCATGTATGGCTAATCCACCAGTTTAGCACAAACTTCTATGTCACTTATTGTAAATAATGGAAATAAGTGTAAGTGTGTGGTCTTCAGTCTTCATAAGATGTTGTTTATCCTGACATTAACACCCCTATTTTGTCTCAGAAAAACAAAGAAAGGGTTTTTATTTAGTAAGAATCTACTCACCTAAATCCATTCAATCACTATTGTTACTAAACTTTCCATCATGAGTTGACAAGGTGCTTTAGTAGCAATGTTGGGTACTAGGTGTTCTGCATGCATGATAACCTTGAGGTTTGTGGCCAAATTGTGTACCTGTGGAATTTGATGAGGTCATATATGTTCTAGTTTGGCTCTTCTTCACCTCACAATGAACAATCTATGCTCTTCAAACTGTCTTTTATTCTCCTGACTTCGTGAGATAGTTTTCCTTTTAACTTTGTATAACAGTCTCTTAGCTCAGTGTTTTTGGAAGCCATGACAACTTTTCATTTGTGTTTGAAAGTTTATTAACTTACA
Organism: Ctenodactylus gundi; assembly: GCA_004027205.1. NCBI lineage: Eukaryota > Metazoa > Chordata > Mammalia > Rodentia > Ctenodactylidae > Ctenodactylus > Ctenodactylus gundi. The sequence goes on along the minus strand of PVKB01006182.1, from coordinate 18,282 downwards.
TTGTTTTTATTCATTTTATTTCATTTGTCATTAGACTTGTCTTAATTTTCTGATGTTAGCCTTTTTATGTTTGTGGGTGGTTATTTACTGTATTAATGTATATATTTTTTCACTCCTGACATAAAACTATGAGGCTTCACATGATCCTATACCACAGCTTTTTTATTCTGGTTCATTGTGGGACTGAGTCTCCAACTTGCAGGCTCCAAAGGAATTATCACTACTTTAGGATCCCCACGCCAGAGAGTGGAGCCTGCCTCAAACACTGAACATAATGGGTAACCCAGAATATGGAGCAGAGTACCCAGCATGCAGAAGAGTTTCGAACTGCCCCTCAGCAGGTCCACAGCTTTCAAGAAGGATGACCTGGCTTTCTGGAATTTAAATTTGCTGCTTAGACAATGCACATGCATGATACCACAGATATTTTCCACTTTCAAACTGGAGTTATTGGTAGTCTAGGTAACTATTATGGAGGCACTGATGGGAAGTACCTACCTTCAGATTTTGTCTAGGCTGAAAATTCACCAACAGAACATGATGTGATCAAATACGTCTAACTAATCTGAGGTGGCATTCTTTCTGATGGCCTTTTTCTTTCTTCTGCTTGTTTATTTTCCACCATGAGACATCCTCCCCAGGGTATTTATCCTCAAATACCTCCCCACCTTGTTCTTTGATTTTAGTTCTGATTCTGAGATAAGATGTAGCTGATTCCCTGAGCTTTACAGAATGAACTAGATGATCCCTTCTCAGCCTATTTGAAATCTGAAATCACAGGCAAGTGCCACTAGCATTTGGTGAATCAATATTCAGCATCCTATTTTATCTAATCAGGTGACTTTTGTTTCAGAGTTTTCATCTCCTGGGCCTCTTGATTTTGATTGCTGGTCCTAACTGAGGTAGAAAGCAGTTGCTTGTAAGGTAAACTATCCAGTGAGTCCAACATCCAGACAGAAAGCAAGTCCTAAACATTTCTAAGGAAAGTATTCTAAGAAGGCACCCAATGTATTGTTGTATAAGAGTCCCTTGAATTTCCAAAATGATTGCTTTTATGGAATAGTACACCTGCATTCTTGAAAGACATCTAACCACATAAAGGTTACGTGATGGAAAAGAGAATGAAGAGGTAATTGGGACCCAATATATAACACAAATTTGCAGCATCTAGAGCCACGTGACTGGCACAAAAGTTCAGGATTCACACTGCACTTGTAATTGTGATTAGCTTTTGTCCTCAGCAAATGTTGTCTAATCTGACATTGAGACCCCTCAGCACAAAGAAAGGTTTTTCATTTAAGAAGCATCTGCTCATTTGAACCCATGCGTTCCTTATCTCTACACAGCTCTTCATAAATTTACAAGGAGCTTCAGTAGCATACTCAGTTACTAGACTTTGGACCTACGAAACACTGCATTTCTGCGCCAAATTCTGTGCCTGTGAGATTAATCGGGGTCACATGCATCCTACTGTTGTAATCTTCATTAGGGATGAGTGATTACTATCCACTCAAGATAGCAGGTCCAGGACCCCTATGCTGGTTGAGAACAAAAAGTAGATTTGGTCTGACAAATGACACAGCAAGGGCAACATTTACTAAGGTAGAGAAGCACCTATAAAGCTCTCCGGCAGCTTAGAAGGTACTCAAATGGTTCACCGCTGTTTTCAGGGTTTGACTTTCTATTGAATAGGAGTTTCCTTATGTCCCTGCCTGTCTCCCTTGGTATGTTTCCTAATGTATGTGAATCTAGATCCTTACGTATCTAAGAGATGCAGGCTGATAGGGAGAGCTCTGACTTATTCTTGTCTCTTTTCCTTAATGTGTTCAGTAGAGAAAGGGCTTGACCTTTCCCCTGGAATACTTGCCTTATCTTTCCTCACTGGCCTTTCTCCTTTCCTAACTTAACCTGCACATACATTTTCCTATCTAACATCTACATGAGTGTAGCTGTAGTTTATTTCCCAATGAATAATCAATACTTTTATAACCATCCTTTTCGTTTGCTTTTGAGTAACAGCAAGCCATGATGTAACTACTGATTTTTTTTCATGAAAGTCTATGATTTTTTTTTGGGGGGGGGGGTTCTATACTTTCTCTTCCGTAGCTATCAGTCTTGTCATGATTTCATGACCTGCTACCCTTGGGGTGTTTATGGGCTGTTACATTCCTGTAATCACAGCTTTCCTTTTACTTTTATTGTGAAACATGGCCCTAGAGAATATGTACCCTGCAGGCTAGGATTTCCCTTTGCATGCCCAAGGCATCCACAGGGCCCCTTTAGCTTTCTGGATCTTTAGTTTGCTGGTCTGAAATAACATACACAATAGAGCTACTACCACCACTGTCACAATAAGAGCTTCACGTAACCTAGGGATCTGTCCAGACAGCCATGAAAATAAATATCTGCCCTCTGGGATTGCAGACGCACAATTCACAAACAGAACTGGCCGTGATTTTAAAGTGCCAACCATCTTAACACAGGCATTCTTTGTGCAGGCATTTCTACTTTTTCCTACTAAAGTCTTTGACTTGAGATAGGCACCCACCCCTTTGTTTTCAGTCCTGATTTGGGATAGGGTACAGCTGAGTCTCTAAGTATTCCAGGATGGACTAAAACTTGGCATCATCATGCCTTTGCCTGCAGTTGGTCTGGGATCATCAGCACTGGCTCATGATGCAATTTTTAGAGTCCTACACTGGTTGTCCATTTAGATGGTTTTCAAAGACCTTTACTACTGAATTTATCTATAGGAAATAGTGTGGAATGAAAGCACAGCATGGGAGCTTTGTTCTACTTCCCTCATACTCTAATTGTGTAACTAGCACTGGGGAAACAGTGAGTCTACTGGAATCCTCTACAGTATTGTGGCTGACACTGAAACAGGCTACTGAAGGCCTTTGCAAGCACATGTGTCTTAAGGAGGTGTCAACACTGGCGCAAGCACTGAACTTTAGCATCACTCTTCTTTGCTCCTGCTCAAATTATATCGCTGACAATGGAGAAAGCCATTCATATTACTGAAGTCATCTGTGTGTTTAGAACTGCTTTTTGAGTTTCACCCCAAAACAGGATATATGAGGCCTTTCAAAGCAAAGGTATATAAAGGAGATAATCAGTACTCTAATAGAATTCTCTAGCTTTGTTTCTCATTCCTCACATTCAAATCATGTAACAAATTCTGGGGAAAAACACTGATGTTACTAGAATCATTAGAAGATTTAAACAGGTATTGTAAGAGAATTCATCTTAAAAAGATAGAATAAGATAAAGCACTCTGCTCGAGCTTTTTTCTTCACTCATACTCAAATCATGTAACTGACAATGGGAAAACACACTGACATTACTGTAATTATGAGGTGATCTGGAACAGTTCATTGAGTTTCACACCAAACCAAGCTGTATAAAACTTCAAAAGCAAAGGCTTGAAGTGAGATAACCAGGACTTGAAGTAATCAGGGTAGTCTAGTTCTGTTCTTCAGCCCACTAACCCTGGGGAAACTCTCTTATGTTACTGGATTCTTAAGAATGTTTACAACAGTGTGCTGAGTTTGACTCTGAAACAAACTATGGAAGGCCTTTGTAAGTGAATGCCTCCAAGAGATAATTGGTACTCAATGAAAGCACTGTGCACAGAATCAGGCTGTACGAGGACTTCACATGTGTGTTTGAAGAAGCTAATCTGTAGTGGGTGACAGCAGTGTACTAGAGCTTTTTCTTTCTTCATGCTTACATCCTCTAACGCTGGGGAAACACACTAGTGTTCCCATAGTAAAATCAACAAAATTTCATCTCTCAGAAAACAAAGGAAGGCGTTCCATTTAAGGAACCACTCATTTGGAAACATTCTATCATTGTTTTCTTTTTGTTAAACACTTCATTAACTGTCAAGGGCCTTTACTAACACTGTCAGTTATTTGGCTTCTTACATACATGATACACTAAATTTGCAAGCCAAATTCTGTCTGTGGAAGTCAGAGGTCAACAATGTCCTATGACAGCTGCCGTTTGTCTCTCAACAAATAATTAATGCTTCTTCCACTGTCATTTGGCAGAAGCCAACTTGCCTTTGTGTATGACACTGTTAATGAGCCTTGTTATAAGCCATGTCATTTTTCTGTTATCTCTACTTATCTCTTTTTGGTTTTGTACTTTTTCTTAGCCTCTATGTCATGATTTCACATTAGCCTTTTGGTGTTAAAGTGTGTGAATTCATGATTTAATATATGTATTTATTTTTTTCACTCCTGAGATCTATGTATGGGTTTTCCAATTGCCCTGCCCTTGCAGCTTTATTTTATAATTTGTGAGACTTGGTCTCAAAGAGTCTGCTCATTACAGGCTGAAAAGGAATTACGCCCTAGGTAGGTTCTATCTCCCAAAGGACAGCATCTGACCATTGGGGCCTGGGATCCACGGCTTTTGTAAGAGTGTTTTCAGCAGAACCCAGTAGCTACTGATGAACAAAAGCAGGTGAAGATATGGATTAAGGTCAAGGAGGAAAGACCGGGAATGATCTTCACTTGTCCCACAGAATCCACAGGGCCATTCCCAGTATCTTGTAATTAAAGTTTGTCCTCATCCCTCCCTACTCCCCGCTCCCCCCAGCCGCTGTGTATACACGATAGGTCGGCTTCTGTTAGCTGTCACAATGGAGTTACTTGTTGATGAAGGAGCTGTCAGTGAGATCTAAGTATTGCCATATCGGTTGTAGGCTAACAAATCATCATCACACCAGCCCAAGACATCTTCATGTAGACATTCTTTCCTGTGACTTATTTTTTTTCTATCCTCTCATTCCTCACTTCTGAAATGAGATGTTCACTGTGTGCCATTGTATGTTGGAAGTGTTTAACTTTTCTTGGATTCTCAGTGGGAAAACAATGAAGTTTGCCCTAAGTCTCAGAGATATTAAACATATCAGTGCTAGCCCTTTCAAGACTTGCAATTATTACAGATAGACTAAAGTAATTTTGGAGAACAAGACAGAAGTCTTCAGGGTCAAGAGGATAAAAATGTTGTGATCTGTATATGGATTGTCCCCCCCAAACCTCATGGATTTAGAAAGTAATTGCAATGTGGGGGTCCACTGGATAATGTGGATTAATGTACAGATTTTAGGTTAAGCTGAGGGGCCTAGATGGTAAGGGTAGAATATTAAAGGTCTGAAAGGATATATTGCTGTTGTAATTTTCCCCATAATTTGTATCTTGTGTGATGCTAATTTAACTTGTGGGTGCCATGTATTGTGTCCCAGCAAGGAGAAAGTAAGAATCTAATTGCATTAGGAACAGTCAGTCAATGATCAACTCTTTTCTTGGCTTTGTAACAATTACTTGTCCCACGCTGAGGAGGTCTAACTGCACAACTCACAACTCTCTGCAGTAGAAACTCTACACCATTTTTCCTTGAGCAAGAACCAGCCTGAGGAAACACTTCGGTTTTATACAGGGTTAGAAATGCATAAAGACCATCAATATTTTTATGGCATCTGGAGTTTTAGAGTTGTACAAGGCCAGAAATTAGGCTGTTAGTCATTACTCTTGAACTGGTTCCTAACCAATCTTACCTACCTTCCATCTCTACTTTGCATTTTTTCAATGCAGTAATCAGAAAAAAAAACCTTTAATCTTCTGTGTTCCTTTCCAAACTGCTTTACCTCCACTGCCTTGCTATGTGCACTACTACACTAGTACAAGACATGTACAGAAAAGCAATGGGAATGTAATTCCTAATTTCCTAATTAATGTCTAGTACAAGGATCTAGGTTAGCTCACTGCAGCCATTTTGCAGTTTGTTTCCTAGGTGGCCTGGATTGAGCTGCTTTCCTTTCTATACTGGCATCTTCTGATGAGAAACAGCAGTTTTTACACATACCAAGACCCTCTTGCAGTTTGTTATAAACATTTCACACAGCTGAACTCAAATTTAACTCAGTGAGGCAAAGTAAGTTCTATTATTACCCCACCTATAAACCAAAAAAATCCCTTAACAGTTCAACTTCCTAATGTTCTTTTGTAGCTATGAGTCAGTACACAAATGCATGACTCAAACAATAGAACTGTACACTGGGCCCCAAACTTGGTCCTATCATCTGTTTACTGACTCGATGTCCAAAACTCGCTGCACACACAATGTATTTTAGTTATATAAAAAGTGTATGACAAAAGCAATGAAGGAATTTACCAAAAACAATGAGCAAAACTCACTATGTAGCCCAAGCTTACCTTGAACATATAGCAATCCTCCTGCCTCAAACTCCTGACTTTTTGGATTAGGGGAGTGTACCACCACATTCAACTTCTGTGGCACTGGGGAATCAAAACCAGGGTATTGTGGTTTGGATCTGGAATGTCCCCTAGAAGTATTTGAATGTTACAGATTGTCTATGGAATCATGAGCTGTTGGAAGATTGGGGCAGTCTGGAGGGCTGGATTACAGGCATGTAAATTAGATTACAGACATGTAAATTGGATTACAGGCATGTAGGGGGGTGTTTACCACACCTCCCTCCACTGGATCAAGGAGGGGCTAATCACTGGGATAAGCTGCTTCCTGCTTTCCTTGAAGGACTGTCAACTTGCCTTGACTTGGCTTCCTGTTTGTGATGTCATGAGGAACTGCCTCCACATCTGCCACGTACTTCCATTGCTGCCGGCCACTCCAAATGGTCTGTGACCTGAACTATGAGCTAAAATAAACCTTTCCTCCCCCAAATTTTTTGATGGAGGCTATTGAGTCACAACAACAAAAAAGGCAAGAAATTGGTACTGAGAGTGGGGGTGGTGCTATACTTTACCTGACCATGTGGTTTGGAGGCCTTTGAAACTGGTTTATGGGAGGAATTTGGGAAGGTTTGAGGATGCATGCTGGAGAATCCTTGGCGTGCTCTGAGCTGAGCTTGATGGGCAATTCTGGTCAGAGCTCAGAAGACCAGAATGATGATAGAAGCGTGGATTGGAAAGGTCAGGCTCAAGACATTACAGATGGGGAGGAAGTCTGTATTAGCAAGTGGCCTAAAAAACTTATGTGCTACACTCTGGCAAAAAGTTTGTTGGCATTTTTCCCTTGTCCACAGATTTTGCCTAAAACCGAGATAAAGGGCAGTAGACTGCTTACTCTGGTAGAGGAAATATCAAGGCAGACTGATGTTCAGACTTGTATGGCTACTGCTTGCAGCTTTTAGCCAGCTCTATGGTGAAAGACAGGAGGCAATGGCAGAGAGAAAAGATATAAAAAGCTTGCAGTCTGAAGTGAAAAAGCATGTGGTTTTTCAAGAGACTAACATTAAACAGAAGCCAAATACTTGGAATCAGAACTGTAGAAAAGAGGCCTTGAGGGTATCTCAGGAATCAATAAGATCCCATCCTTTACCAATGAAAGGGTGCAAAGGCAATAGATCTCTTGTGAAGAGTACTCCAGGGCTCCCTGTAGGGCGAAGGAGGGAAGCATTTGCCAGAGATCAGCTCCCCGGAGTTAAGCAATCCAGGCACTCAAGCCATGGCAGCCATAGCACAAGGGAGCCAGACTACTGACCAAGTCAGTGGTGGATCTTGGAGATGTCCACACGGTCCCGGCTTTACAAGCCTGCAGAGCCGAAGAATTGTGGGTTCATGGGGGCTTCCACCCAGGTTTCAAAGGCAGGCCTTGGAGGCCAAGCAGTGTGCCCCTGGGAGGGCAGTGCATGAAGAAGCCTAAGGTATACTGGTGAGCCTGAAAATTTGGAAATGCCAGTAGCATAAATTATCAGCAGAGAAACATAGCAGGCCATGAGTGGATCTAGTCCAAATGAGAGAAGATGGAGGTTGCAGCCAGCAGCAACACTGTGGAGGTGGGGCTACCTAAGCCCGTTGGAGCTCATACCCAACAATTTATCCCAGTTGCTATACATGGAGCTACAGGATTTAACCCTTGCCCTGCTGGATTTAGGAATTATTTTGGTCCTATTGCCTTTCATCCCCTTATTCCTCCCTTTTGGAATGGACATATTTACCTTGTGCCATTTTATGTTGGAAGTGTTTAGCTCTTTGGTTCCAACAGGAGCTCACAGCTAAGTTTGTCTTACATCTAAGACGAGACTATGGGCTTAAAATTTCTTTAACAGTGTTGACACTGCTACTGTGGTTTGGATCTGGAATGTCCCCCAGAAGTCAAATGTATTTGAATGTTACAGACTGTCTATGGAACCATAGGCTGTTGGGAGATTGGGGCCTACTCTAGAGGGGTACATTACAGGCATGTAAATTGGATGTATAGAGGTTTGTGGATCCAGGAGGAGCTGATCACTGGGATGAGACCTGGAAGGATGAATAAGCTGCTTCCTGCCTTCCCTGGAGGACTATTCTCAACTTGCCTTGACTTGGCTTCCTGTGTGTGATGTCGTGAGAAGCCTCCACCTCTGCCATGTACTTCCATTGTTGCCAGCTGCCCCTGAATGGACTGTGACCTTCTGAAACTGTGAGCTAAAATAAACCTTTCCTCCCCTAAATTTGTGGATGTCCGGTATAGGGTCACAGCAATGAATAAGTCACTAAGATACAGGGCCTTATGCTTGCTAAACAAGTGCTTCTTCAACTCCTGAGCCATGCTCTCAGCCCTTCCAGAAATTTTAATCACAGTAATATAAATATACACATTTACTTAGATCAAAGTGCACATCAAGTTAAAAATGTGACATGTTTTCAGAAAAAGCATTATCTTATGGTAAGAGATTAGGGGTTTTTTAGCATGACAATAGTCGGCAGATAAGAATTATACAGGAAGAAAATGTAGACATCTCAAGAACACTTGTTCTGATTTTTGAAGAACACCTCTATTGTAGCCAAAGTTATACATTAAAGTTGCAAATTAAAAAGGGCATTTACTCTGATTTCAACAGACCTATGCTTTCAGATAGTTATCGAAACATACTTTTTGAAATAAGACAGGTCAGTGCTCATTAGAAGGAATGTACAGACTTAACTTTTACCCTGGCAAGCAGTGTCTCAGTAGAACCTAGTAAATGCTAAATAAAACTACATCTGAAAAAAACATTTGCTCCTAAGTATTTTAGCCACTTTTTCACCACAATAGACTGTACCAGCTGCCAGAAACAGAAGAATGGAGAGCAGAAACTGTCATTCCTTCAGGAAGCTGTTGGAACCTAATAGGAATGAGGCTTTTCTGTTTGCTTTTTGAGAAAGGATCTTGCTATGTAGTCCAGGCTGGTCTGTGTAGACCAGATTGGCCTCAAACACACAGCAATCCTATTGTTTCAGCCTCTAGATGCTAAGATTACCAGTGTGTGCCACAATGCTTAGCTTATGTGGTGCTGGGCAACGGAACCAAGAGCCTTGTGCTTGTTAGACAAGTGTTCTAATCACTGAGCTATGCCCCAACCCAGGAAAGACTTTTCAATACATGGTAATATGTGCCTTGCTATACAGGATGAAGAGCAAGACCAGAGTGTATCTGGACTTTGCTACATGATGAGAAGTGTTTATGGCAAGCAAGCTTAATGTGTATAGAGTGGTTGATTACTACAGAAAGTTTGAGCAAAGAAATTCCAGAGTGAGGCATTTACATTTTGTATAACTATATATTTCCCTCCCAGTAACAATTCTTAAACTAAGCTCAAAAAAGGAAAGGCTATTGTACACATTTACATTTGTAAATAATTTTTGAGTATAAGTATTTTGATATACTGAGAGGCATACTTTTACCAAATTCATTTTAAAGTGAATTTTTCTAATTATTTATACTGAACAGATACTGAACTTTCACCAAAAATATTATCATATGCTTTATACTTGAGGGTGTTTTTGGGGAGAAAATTCTTTAGAGTTGACAAAAATATAAAAAAGTTATGGGCTTTTCTAAAATTTTTACATTGGTTGAAATTTTACTTATAAATTTATGATAAGATTTAAATACCTGGTAAAATTATCACATCTTTCACATCAGCTGTTTCCTCACTGTTATCAGCTCTGAGTGTTGAGTAAAGTTTGATCAAATGTACAATTCGGTGCCAAAGATTTCATATTTGCAGCATTTCTTTCCACTACTAGTTTTTCAGTATTTTAAAGAACAACAGAATAAGCTTCATTTAATTTTTGCCATCATCTTTACATTGTTAGGGTTTTCCTGCAGTATAAATTCTCTGTTGTCAAGTAAGGTATGAGTTGTCTTTCAGTGCTTTCCTGTTCTTACACTTACAGAGTTTTTCTCCTGTATAAATTCTCTGATGTAAAGTAAAAAGAGATTAAAAATTTCCTTACAATCCTCAAATTTGAAGAATTTTTCTTAAGAGTCAATTCTCTGGTGTTTTAGAAAGTCTGAACTCTGTTTAAAAGACTGCCACAACTTTTGCATTGATATTTCTATCCAGTTTGAATTCTCTAGTGTTGAGTATGGTCTTAGGTCTCCACAATCTTTGTATTTGCAAGATTTTTCTCCAGTGTGAATTCTCAGGTGTTTAGCGAGGTTTGAACTCCGATTAAAGGCTTTGCCACAATCTTTACATTTGGAAGGTTTCTCTCCAGTGTGAATTCTCTGATGTTGACTCAGATGAGCTGTCTGTTTAAAAGCTCTGCCGCAGTATTTACATTTGTAGGGATTCTCCCCAGTGTGAATCCTCCGATGTGTAGTAAGGGTTGAACCAGTAGTAAAGGCTTTGCCACAGTCCTTACACTTGTAGGGCTTCTCTCCAGTGTGAATTCTCTGGTGTCTGGTAACAACTGAGTAATAATTAAAAGCTTTGTCACAGTATTTACATTTGTAGACTTTCAGTCCAGTGTGAGCTCTCTGCTGCTGAATGAGCTCTGAGCTCTTTTGAAAAGCTTTGCCACAGTGTTTATGTTTGTAGGCTTTATCCCCAGTGTGAATTCTCTGATGCTTACTAAGGTAAGCATTCTGATTAAAGGCTTTGCCACACTCCTTACACTTGTAGGGTTTCTCTCCAGTGTGAGTTGTCTGGTGCTGAGTAAGGGATGAGACACGACTAAAAGCTTTGCCACAGTCTTTACATTTGTAAGGTTTCTCTCCACTATGAACTATCTGGTGTCTAGTAAGGGATGAACTACAATTAAAGGCCTTGCCACAATCTTTACATTTGTAGGCTTTCTCTCCCGTGTGAATTCTCTGGTGTCTACTAAGGGATGAAATCCAATTAAAGGCTTTGCCACAATCTTTACACTGGTAGGGTTTCTCTCCCGTGTGAATCCCCTGGTGTTGAATAAGGTGAGCATTCTGATTAAATGCCTTGTCACAATATTTACATTTGTAAGGACTCTCTCCAGTGTGAGTTCTCCGATGTGTGGTAAGGCTTGAACCAGTACTAAAGGCTTTGCCACAATCTTCACACTTGTACGGTTTCTCTCCAGTGTGAGTCCGCTGGTGTCTAGCAAGGACTGAGAAATAATTAAAGGCTTTGTCACAATACTTACATTTGTATATGTTCACTTTAGTGTGAGCTGTCTGGGGTTGAATGAGCTCAGAGCTCTCCTGAAAAGCTTTCTCATAATGTTTATATTCGTAGGCTTTATCCCCCATGCAAATTCCCTGATGCTTACTAACATAAGCATTCTGCTGAAAGGCTTTGCCATAATCTGTATATTCATATGGTTTCTCTCTAGCGAGAATTGTCTGGAGTTTAATACAATATGAATTCTCACTAAAAGATCGGTCACAATCTTTACAATTACAGGAATTCTCTCCAGTACAAACTTTATGGTGTTGAGAAGGGTCTGAATTCTGATTAAATTTCTCATGTGTATCCAATTTGCAAATATTCCTTGGTAAACTAATACACTGATATTCTTCAGAATCTGAATCATCATGGTTTTTATAAAATTTATTATTATAAGGATATGTATTCTGTCCCACACAGATATCATGGTAATTATTTGGGGCACAGCTTTCGCAAAAGGCCCGGCCATTTTTATCACACGTATCCTGGGTTTTTGAAGTGTCTATAGCTGAATTTTGTTTAAGCATTAATTCATGGGCAAATAAATTTGTAGATTTATTAAAATTGCTTGTTTTGACACAGTCAAGAAATCTTTGATTGCGGAATAATGAACTTTTCACAAAAAAAGTATCACACTGAACACATTTAGAATTTTGATCCTCTTGGATAAATTTCTTGTCTTCAGAAAGGATTGAATGAGAATTTAATCCTATGATATCGTTCAAGTGGTTGACATAAGTAAATGAGTCATGGGGTAGATCCATTTTTAGCTTTCCAAAATTTTCATTGTGAGCAAAGTCATCTACAGTAATCTGAAGAGAATGTTCACACATGGAAACACCTGGGTCATTAACAGAGAGTGGCATAAGTTCAAATGTTTTCTGAGATGCTACAAGCCCTTTTGCTTTTTTGGCAGCAAAATTTTTGTTAGTCACATATTGATTGTGTCCATTATAAAATGGTTCATCTTCACACTCACCAGAATCTTTCCAATCTTTTTGGAAGTGTAAACTATTACAAGAATGATGTTCATATTTTAAATTTTCTGCTTTTTGGTGCTGATGTTTTATATTCTGTTCCAATGAATATCCTTGAGTATAATGAGAAGACATAACTGAAATGGAAGTAAGAAAAAATAGAGAAGTAGTCACTTTACAGGTCTCAAGTCAATGTATTTTATGAATATATAAGTTAAAGCTGGCTTCATTAAAAAATACAATGTTGAACACAAATTCTTCATTCCCATAACACAAACAAACATGCACACACACACAAACACACACACAAACTTAATGAAATATCAACCAAATGAAAATAGTCAAAATCAGATAACATTCAGACTCTATTTGAATACAATTTAAGAAAGAATTAAATACTCACAGAAAGGAAGTTTACTTGTGACATTAATTTTGTTAATCAATATTTTTCATTATTTTTATTCAGAACTAATTAATTATAAAAACTATTAACACTTTATTGTCTCTCAGTAAGCAGAAAAGATGAACTCAGACAAATTTTAGTTTACTTGGGAATTGGTTAAAAATTGCTCATACAGACAACAGGAAAAAAAGCAAATTTTATGTGGGTTCAGAACATTAGAGACCATACCTAAGCAATTATTATGGTAGCACAGTCAAGAAGTATTAAAAGTCATCAACATAAGCAGAAAACATAATGTATTAAAAAATAAGTAAATTCTGAAAAGGAAATATACAAAAACAATGCCAAAGAAAGTAAACACTACAATAGGCTTGATAGGCACAGGTGGTAGTTGTATTACCAGAATGATGCCAACCCACTGTTATGTGAAAATACGATCTCGTATGGTTTTAAAAATTCAACTAAATTGTATGTATTTACATTCTACTTTATATTTTAAAATAAATCTGAATTAGACAGGTATCACTTGCTTAACACTTTTGCTTATCAGACTACACATATTTTACTAGCACTTTTCATAAATGCAATATATTAGCTATATTCATCATATTGTATAGAATATCTCAAACTACTTGGGATTATCTAAAATTCTGTATCACTGACTGCCCACAGAGGAGAAAAAACAGACCATGGGAAAATTAATGACCGGGTGTGAATGAGATGGGTTGGCGGCCAAGTACTGTTCCTCTTGCTGCTGCCTTCCACCACAGAACTCAGTGAGGTTTTGCTACCTCCACCCAACCTCATATGCAGAGAGATAAATGCCCTCCTTTAGTTTAGTCAGTAGAGTGAAGTTCTGCAAGCAAGACACACCTCTGTGGACTCAGAAATGGGAAAGGTGAGGGCAGATCGTATCAGTGGTCAATTGCCAAAAACTGAGCAGAGGAGAGAGGCAATTCTGAGCACCCTTGGCCATCTGACCTGTGACAAAGAGGCCAAAAACATAAGCTGAAAAAAAGGTAGCCTCTTTAACAAATGATGATGTAAAACAAAGCAAAACAAACAAACTAGATATCTATGTGTAGAAGAATAAAACTAGATATACATCTTTCACAAAGTCAGATGAAAATGGATCAAAGACCTAGATATTAAAACAGAAACACTGAGACTGCTGGAAGATAAGACAGATAAAATTCTTCAAGCCACAATCATAGGCAAGAACTTACTCAACAAAATACCTACTCCACAGGAGTTATATAATCAAGAATCAACAAATGGGATCATATAAAGTAAAAAAGCTTTTGCACAGCAGTGAAAACAATCATTAGTGTGAACAAGTAGTGACAGAAAAGGGGAAAAATGTTTGTCTACTACTTCTCAGAGAATAAATAAAGAACTCAAAAAATATGCCCCATGATACAAATGCAATAAAAAGTGGAAAACTAAATAAAATAGTTCTCAGAAGAAGTACAAATACCAGTGAATACATGAAGAAATGTGCAGCATCTGTAGACATAAGAGAAATGAAAATCAAAACAACACTGAGATTTCACCTTCAGTTACAGTGTCTTTTATCAAGTAATTTTTAGTTTTTGTAAACAACAAATTCTCCTGAGATTACAGGGAAAAAGAAACTCTTCTACTCTGCTGGTTGCACTGTAAACTAGTAAAACTGTTATGAAAAGCAGTATAGAGATTCCCCCCAAAACTGAAAGCACACATCACATTTGACTTAGCAATACCTCTTCTGGGTATCTTCCCAGTGACTCATGCATATCCATGTTATAACAGCACAACTTATAGTGGACAAACCTTGGAAAGAGCCAATATGGCCATCAACAGATGAAACGACAAGGAAGTTATGGCATATACACAATGGAGTACTACTCTTTCATAAAGTTTATTATTTATAGAAAAATATGTATACCTTGAGAACTTTACGCTCAGTGAAATGAATTAAGACACAGAAGGTTAAATATCACAGTTTCCCTAATATGAAAAAGCCAAACCATACAGAAAAGTAAGAGATGGAAGAAAGTAAGAAAGAAGACTTTGTGGTAAAAGAGGATATGTGCAGAGTAGCAAGGTGAAAGGATCAGAAAAAGGTAAAAATGATAAATATGTGATACATATATGCACCAATTCCTCATGCTAAATGTAATTACTATAAGAACATACTCATAAAGAAACAATTTAAGGGAAAAACCATTTCATGCAGAACTGAAGTTTTTAAGATATCTGTTTAAAAAAGGATAAAATTACATATAGATATTGAGTTAGGAATTTTATAAAAATGTTATTCTCACCAAGAAAGACCAGGTTTCTGTAGTTCTCTAACATCACATCTCTATACAAATCTTGCTGATCGGGTTCCAAGAGTTCCCACTCCTCTTGAGAAAAATCAATGGCCACATCCTTAAGTGTCAACACTTCCTGAAATATAAACAAACATCACATTGATTCCAGCTATTAGCAGAACTCTTATTTGACCTGATATAAAAAAATCAAACATCTTTGGAAATTAAATAATGCGCTATAACCTTAAAACATCAGTGATGATGATGTGGAATAAGAATACCTTTATATAAAAAAAAAAAACACGAACCTTCAGTTATTATCTGTTCAGAGAACTACTTGGCTTTTGAAAATACCTGACACTGTTTTACTGCAGGCATGGACTTATAGATATTACTTCCTAAAGGTATCATATTAAAATATAATATTATTGGTTTTATAGGGTGAAACTCAAGGAGTAAGAAAAGAAGAGGTACATTCAGGACAATAACAACATGTAAGGCCCCTTACTAGGAGACAGCCACAAGCAAGACCGTCTATGACCTACTAAAACAAAAAGTAAAAAATTTACATAAGTCTTACTGGATGCCAAAGGTGACAGAGAAAACTGAATTACACTTGTTTTATTTTTAAATGATAACACTTCTTAATGCAAAGATTATCATATTCCCAAATGGATCCATAATACAGTACCAAAATTTCAACATTATTTCTTTTCATACAAAGCAAGGGAACAAAACAAAAAATCTAGAATTTTTGGATGTTTAAAAACACAAATAAAATTAGCCATGATACTTTTGAATTATAAACCAGTAAAAGTATGTATCATGAACTGACACTGAGTGATATCACAAATCTATAATATTGCAATAACAAATATTGCAAAACCAACAAAATCTATAGAAGAACTCATGAGAATCTAAGAATTATTTTCCAGAATGTAGAAGAAAGGTCTCCAAAAACAAGAGCCACTTATAGAATAATATCATGGGGCTAGGGGCATAGCTCAGTGGTTAGAGTGCTGGCCTAGGAAGCTCAAGACCCTGGATTTGATTCCCCAGGACCACTTAAGCTGGCTGTAGTGGCGCATGCCTGTAATCCCAGCTCTCTGAAGGCTGAGGTAGAAGGACTGCCACGACCTTGAGTCCAGTTTGGGCTACCTAGTGAGTTCAGGACCAGTCTAGATTACAGAACTAGACCCTATTGCCTGAAAAACAAAAGCAAGCAAGCAAGCAAGCAAGCAAACAAACAAACAAATAAAAAATCCACCAAGAATAACAGATGGTGGAGCTACGGCGTAATTAGTTTTAGAGTTTACTCCCAGAATGTGTGAGGCCTTGGGATCAATCTCTTGAAATCCTTTTTATGGTCTGAAAAAGAGACAATGACAGTGTAGGGCTTGAAATCACAGCAAAAGAGAAAGCCACTTACTCTCCCTCCTCCCATTACAATCACTTATAAAATACTACAGGTGCACTTTAAAAACAAGACACAAAATTAACACACGACTCCAAAAGTAACATTTGTGGGTACGAGTCCAAAGAACCTGCACTCAGAACGTCAACTCCATAACTTCACTACCATATTTACTAGACTACTATTAACCGTAGCCAAGGAACAGGAATAACCACAGTAAACCTTACATGGAGTGTAAAAGTTAAGACATACAACCAAAGTAGCTTTTAGAAGACAAAGGTCACATTGATGGGATTAGGTCAGAGCTTTCAGTGTGTGACTGAACTGTGGGCCAGCAAATGAGACAAGAACAGCCATCCTGTATGTGTGTGTGGCCCAACCAATTCACCAGACCACAAGTCTCAAGTAAATGTAAAAGAAGATGGAGGATTATTATAGCTACAACTTCTCTTCCGGGAGAGCTTCACTATGGTCTTCACTATTATCTCTAGAAACTGTCTTGACCCTATTTTTGCATTTCAAAGCTCCACTGTACACACATTTCTCCAGTCTTCGAACATTGATCCGTGACACAGATACACCAGCTATCCTGCAGTTGCACCACTCTTGTTCTATCCCACGTCTGAGTAGTCACAAAACCTTCCAACTTTTGCACACACAGGTGGCCACTTGAAAAGCTCTTCAGACTTGAAGGCAGCATAAAGATTTCCTTTTGTTTATATATAATTTCTGTTAATTCTGACTCCTTATGAACTTTTACCAATATACCCAAAATTCCACTACTTATGAAGAAGTTTCACTTCCAATCTCCTACTACTTTCGAGAGGAAAACAACCAGAGGCTGATACTCAGTAGACTTTTCTACAGACCACAAATAGGGCCACAGTGGACACCAGATGTCAACCTATGCTGTCAAGCAGACAGAAAATTAAGGCAGAGAAGCAACTGAGGACTAAAAATAAATCATCCTGTAAAGCGCTGGAAAACCCTTCAATCCAAACACATTCTGCTTATGTGATTATGACTATAAAAGACAAAAAGAGAAAAGGAACAATTTTGTGAGAGGGCATTATTATTTTCCATTGGCATCACATATGAGATTGTCAGAGACCATTTTTTTAAAAAAAAGTTTTATTCAAGGCAGACCCAGTGGCACAGGCCTATGATATCAATACTCAGGGAGGCTGAAGCAGGAAAATTGTAAAACAGAGCCTAGCCTGGAAAACTGAGAGACCCTGCTTCAGAAAGAGCAAAAAAATAAAAAATAAATAAAAAGGGAAGGGAATGTACTTCAATGCAAAAGCTATAGGTTTAATTGCCAGTTATGCAACAAAAAGTTTTATTCGGTTCAGAGAGTAAGAAAAAATATCCTATCTGACTGAAACATATCATGAATAAGAAACAGGTGATGGTGTTACTGAGGAAGAAAGTTCGTCTTTAGGAACCAGACTGGGCACTAGAGCCACAGAATTTTATGGGGAAATCGAAGAAGAATTTAATGTAGGGAGACAGGGCTCTAAATTTGAGATTCCACTCGACATACATTAAGTATCAGTAGCAAATGTGTGACCACTAGGGATATATAGGTGAGTCGGGCTCTTATTTGTAGCAACTATTCTAATGCAGAAACCCTACACATTAAAACCCTGCACATAAAAGAACTCCATAGAGTCACAGCACAATCTGTGACAATAAGAAGCATGAGGTGGCAGCTCCACATGAGCGGAGGCGGATTTCCAAAGATA